>JAIPRM010000263.1:52315-65746 GCA_025469315.1 Stegophylla sp. TES_Ste_2020 | reverse complement strand
TATCAACTAGAGGCAAATCCGGTTTTAAAAAGTTACAAATCAAAACTTTTGGACAAGTATATCCTATAAGAAAATGTGTTTACAAAAAAAAAAAATAAACATCATTGTAAAAACACTAGCTTCTTCACTTCGTTCAGAATCTAATACATACCAGTGGCGGTGAGAGGGTTTTTGTGAGACAATTGTCTCACAGCTAAAAAAGGTGGTGGGTGTGTAAGTACCTATAATGGTTAGTCAGTACTAAAAAAATATAGAGTACTTTTATGGTGACGCAATGTAATAAATGTAACATTAAGTCACATAGAGAATATACATAAACATGGTTTATAAATAAAGCAAATGGTTATCTTGTTATCTAAAATTCAGGCTATGCTAACTAAATTTAAATTAATAAAGCAGTATTTATAATTTATATAATTAATAATAAATTATTTTTATTTTAGTACCTGTAACTTAAAAATAAATGTGATATAGAATTGCCACAGATGTCTATATAATATTATATAGACATCTGTGAGAATTATAATAAGGTGGTGTGGGGGGCATAGTCCCCCACAGCTTAGTTGAAATTAAATAGGTGGGTCGTGTGTACTGCAACTAACATTTTCTTGTCTCACTATTAAAAAAGTTCATGCCGCCACTGATACATACATATAAAGTGCATACACATATTTTTTTTAAATTTTATATTCTGAATGAAGTGAAGAAGTTTATGTTTTTACAGTGATGTTAATTTTATTATTTTTTTTCTTCCTCTGTAAACTCTTTTTTATATAGTAATACTTGTCCAAAATTTTCAATCAGTAACTATAGATCTAAAATCACACCAAAATGTTAAGTATTTTAAAAAGGTCATTTTTCAAATTTCTCAATACTTTTTTCAAAAACGCTGAAAATTTATCAAAAAATTGACAAAAAAAAATGCAAAATGTGCAATTGCCGGAACATTGCCTTTTAACATAACTTCAAAAATAATGCAGCTAGAAACTTGAAACTCTCACCAACTACTAAAAATGTTCCAATTATCCGGATTCGTGCCCCAGATAAGCAGTGATCTTTACCCTACAAGTATACATTTGTTTTCATAATTGAAGAATTGTCCCTATTAAGCAGTTGTCCTAATTAACCGGTATTTCTATTAAGTGGATTTGACTATATTTTGGAGATATGGGATAGGATTGAAATAGGACGATATTTAGAAACTAAAGATGGGGAGTCGGATTTAAGGACTGGTGTAATGAAAGTCAGCTTAAGCATAGAAGGGAATATATCATCACTTTTGATGATTTCCTGTTTATACTGTTCATTTTGAATTCACTTTGAATGATTCATCAAATTTGATCAAGAGTGAACTGTGTAAACACGGTTTTAATATAATATTGGAGAGTCATCATAAGTAAAATTTTTTTATTTTTAATAATTCACCAAAATAAGTTTTTTTTTATAGGTAACTGAATAATTAGAAAAAAAAAAAGAAAGGTCATTTCAAAATTTGTTTGACTTATCACTTGAAAATAAGCGAGTAGGTTTAACATTGTGTTACTCAAAAACTTGATATCTACTGATGCCATTAATTAATAATAAAATATATAATTATGTGGAAGAAAGGAAGACATTTTTTTAAAAAAACATAATGAAAATTAATTGTTACTTATATAAATTATGTAAAAATTGACATCTACATAAATAACTGGTTCATTTTTATTGTTTCTAAATAAAATATACATAATTATAAAAAATATTGTAATCTCATTTTATCATTTCTACAAAATACAAGTCTATTGTACTATTCAAACTTAATAAACAACTGATATCTTAGTTGACAAATAAATTCATTCAGAAAATGAAGATTTATTTCGCTATCACTTACTTATAAGAATATATAATCGATTTTATGTTTTAACATTTCTTAGTAATTATTTATTATTTACATAATTCACTGTTAATCTCTAGTCAGTTTACAATAATCATAGTCGTCTTATGTAAGAAAATAAAGAAAAATGGTAATGAGTAGTAATTTAATTGATGTTTTACCAATTCAAAAATTAAAAAAAAAAAACAAAAAAATCAAATAACAATTAACTAATACAAAGCTGTATTCTTGAACATAATTAAAAACAATAATGGTCTTAAAAATATTTTCCCGTATAAAATAAGGGGAACAACAATGTTGTGGTGATTTACATTTAGCAAACTGAAAATTAAAAGTGAAGGAAAAATTACTTTCCTTTAAAGACTTTCAATTTTTAAATCTCGTCAAAATATTTAAAATAATGCTACTAGTAATGCAACAAATAGAGGTACTCAAATCAAAAAAAAAAAAAAAAAAAAAATTATAATAATAATTAAAATTCAATTACAAAAAAATAATTAAGTCAATGAAATAGAAAAAATACCATGAACAAATATATATATTATACATAGACAAGTTATTGGTTCGGTTTCTGTTGTAAACGGAATTGGCTATAATTTAGTAGTTTGTATATTGATAATTTGTTTAAATCATTATTGTACTCATCAACTCAATTGATATTTGATCTTCAAGTCTGTTATTCGATTAAATAAAATCTGAAACATTTATAAATATCGTAATACATGATGTAAATTAATTAAATTTCAAAGGAGTTTAATATGGGTAGGGTTGACATCAAAGTATACAGAGAAAAATATTATCTGGTGTAGGTTTATAATTGACCAAACACATTGAGCATTTGTTTAACATTTGTTTCAGTATTTTAGTTTTAATATAAAATAAAATATTATCTTAAAAAATAAATAAATAAAATTATAAGTTGTAAATATCTAAGAGATAATGTTAAGGGAGGACTTATGATTTATAAATCCACACCCTATAAAACTTCTTGAATTTGTTTCTCTTTAAAAATTAATCAAATAGGGAAACCTTTTTAATATATATTATAGCCAATGATAATACAAATATTTACATTAATAACCAACCATTTACAATAATTTTCAAATTGTTAGGCCACTGTCATCATATACTGGTCAATAAAATCATCTATCAAATAATTTGGTCAATGTTGAAAATTATGAAACAAAGTATAATATTTTTACAACATTACCTTACTATTAATATAAATGACAATCGACTGGTGCATATTAAATAGGTACATACACTAATGATCTAGTGTCTACTTCTTTATCATGACGTTTTAAGTTTAAATTAAGTATCAACAGTTTCTGCGCATTTTTTGGCACTCGCTGCTATGCACTTTAGCGCCATCGCTTCACTTCGCCCAGTCTAAATATGTCCCTCGACTAGCTGTGCAAAGTGGGGACATTTCAATTTGATAATCGGAAATTATCGATAAGCACAGTATATATTATATTTCAATACGTTATGCACAAAATACTATATTTTATCATATTGACCATTTGGTTATTTACATAAATGACTGGTTATTTCTGTAAATTCATATAAGACTAGATAATTAACGATATTAACAGGACTTTATCGTAAATTTTCATATTTTTATCATTGACTGTAACATATTAGAAAAATTGTATTTTACATATAATAATGGTTTATAAAATTTAATAATTAATAAACTAAAAATATATAATGATACATTTTAAAGCAGATTATTTAATTTAGTTAAAATAAATAAAAATAAAAGTTTAAAATCAAAAATATATTTTTACACTTAGTTTGAACAATATTTATTTTCAAACTCGCATTTAATACAGAATTGTTTTTCAAAATCAAAGTGGTATAATTAAACATAATTTTTTAATTTTATTTCATTATAAACTAGCTCAGTGATTTCAGTCAAATGATAATTGGTCAGGTTGGATAAAATTAAGTTTTGTAATTTAGCCTCAATGTGAAAATATTGGTGAATTCAATTAAGCACATAAGTTACAAATCCAATGATTTCACCAATCAAAATTAAATATTAAGGTTAACATGTATTTTTTGTACAGATCTCTTAAAATTAATGCTGAGATACCATTGTTAAACTTGAAAACCAATTCTGTAATTAATTAGGCTGCAAGATTTTTATATAAATCATAATAAAAAGCAATATTTGTAGAAAAATGCATAATTAGATAAAAATTATTAAGCAGCTCACTATGTTGTTTTGTACATGTATATTTCAAACAAAACTCATAGGTTTAGCTTTATACAACAAAGTTACTGTGATTCCTAGGTTCACAAAATTATACAGTTCATATTTAAAGGTTTAATAAAATATTATCAAGTGACTGATCAAACATTTTTTGAAGCACATTTGCATATATTAAAATTATGTTTTTTGTGTATAAGCATACAACAAGCTTTGTTAATAACAAAATTTCAATGTTTTTAATTCATAGATAACTAAAAAAATAAAAAAATAAATAAAAAGACTAAACAAAAATAATTGAAGCCAACTATTTTAATACAATAAAACAAATTATAATGGCAAGGAACAAGTAGTGCAGAAAAACTTTTAAGACATATTTTAATTTATTTCAAATGAATTTTATAATAATGAATGAAAAAAAAAAAAAAAATGTACATAAAATTTAATGGATCTTAGCTTAACAATTATAGTTATAAATATTAGTAAGGTGTAATTAGTGAAACAATTTACCCCAAGTTTACACATATACAACTTTTAATAAATAATTATATAATAAATAATAATAAAATTATAAATAAATTTATCTGTAGTCCCGAAAAAAGCAAATTAGTAAACTTCATTTTAATTCTAACAAGTAATGGGACAGCAGAAAAAGCTAGTAAGTTCTACCACATTTGACCAGTCTCCTCCAATATCGATAAAGGGCAGTTGGAAGCTGAATGTCCCATATTGTCACAATAAGAGCAAAAACGATACCCGTACTCATAATTACTGAAGACCGGAAAAAAAATGAATAAAGGTATTAAATAAAATGCACAAAAACCAAAGACATTTCACTTTGTTTAAAGAGTAAATGACTAATATACTAGATAGGTAAATGCATCAATCAAACGAATATAAATTACAACGTAAAACGTTCTATCTATTAGATGCAATTAATAATTAACATTTATGAAAAAAAAAATTATCAAATATTATTGATAAAAAAAAAAAAAAAAAAAATGGTTTTAATGAGGGGAAAAAAACAAATAATAGTAATAATTTCTACATAATTGTACAGCTGAAATCAAGTGCAATTAAGTTTACATCCCAATGTTTTGAAAAATTAGGCCTTGGTAAAAGCAAATACTATATATTAGAATACGAGACACTCTGTTGACAAATAGTGGCGACTAGCACTCAATTTTATTTGACCCCATCTAAAAATCATAGTGCAACCCATAGTGAAATTGAGCGCTACAGCTATAGATAATGGATAACAGCATTGCTAGAAATGTCATAAGTGTCCCGTATTCTAATCCATAGTATTTGGTTAAAGATTGGCCATTTTAATTTGAAATGCATTCTTTAAACCAGTGTTTCCTTAAATGGGAGCAATCCCCCTGGGAGTGGGGGGGAGTTCAGTCGTTTTAAGGGGATGCGTGAGATTAATAATTAATAAAATTTATCTAAATATGCATTAATCAATTTTTTTATCTTTACTAATTATTCAACGTATGTCTAATAGATACAACCAAAAAGTGATCATACATTATTTGTAAATTGAATATTGTGGTGGGAGGAAAAGGAGAAGGCGTGATATTTTTTGAAGATCTCCAAGAGGTGTAGAGATAAAATTAGGTTGGGAAACACTGATTTAAACAGATGATATATTTATTTTCATCATGTTCAAAGGGGGAGATTTTTTTATACATATTTTTATACACCTAATTGTATGCATCTCAATAATAATAAATTGAAAAGAATAAGGTATCCAAAATATAAATAAATATTATATACAAATCATTATATAAATAACACAAATTGTATTTACAATCATACCAGGAGAGAATAAGAAATCAATTCAACTAAATTTGTATTATACAGTAAACTCAAAATAACTTTAAGGCAGTGGTGTAACTTGTTTATTTTTGTGGGAAGAGTATTTACAAGAATCATTTTTGTATATTTTAGTGTGTGAAAAATGTGTAAACATGTAAAATGTTGTAAACAAATAATTTCATTTTATATTTTATGTCTGTAAGTAAGTACATTTTTGGGTCGTAGAACTAGTTTGAAAATACAATTCAGTCTCTTTATAGATTAATAATATTGTTTTCTACATGGTAAATTTTTCAATATTATAAATAGGGCTCGGATTTAAATGCAATAAAAATTACCGAAAAATGCTCTAAAAATCAGCCGAAAATTCTCTTAAAAAGTGCATTATACCAAGAAAATACCCTTAAAATGGTCCTTTGTATTTTAATATTTTATTTTGTTTTCCTATTTACCATGTAACAAGTCTAGGCATCCAATAAGTAAAAATAAGATACAGACATCGCAATTTCAGAAAAATTTCAAGATATTTCTAAGAAAAAGCCGAAAAACACGAATAATATTTTGAATTAGTTTAAATTTAAATTATTGGAAGAAAATTATATATTATATTCGTATTATGTACAGATACTATACATTATTAAAATTGTAAGTAAATTATTGAAATATGCATTAAAATGAATAAAATGCTAAAATATGCTCTAAAAATGAAAAACATTGAAAAATGCAAAAAAAGGAAAATAAAAGTTTAATTTTTGAGATCTCTTGTTTCATGAAACAAATTTTGATCTTGGAAAGCATTCCCTAAGATCACTAAAAGAAATATGCACTTTTCATTGGAATCCGAGCCCTAATTATAAGTCACAAAATTACTATGCTACAAGAGGACAGTTAGGATTCACATCCTTCAATGCTCTACTGCAATATGGTATAACTTAACAATATGTTGTAAATTTAGTACTCATTTAAATCAAAATGTAAAGACTATTCATAAATATACAACAAAAACTGTCTATGGACTTGGTCAAATACCCTGGACAAAACAAAATGTTTTCAAAATTTAATTTTATACATATTTAAACATATGTAAAACAAAATTTTTCTTTAAATCCTTCGAGTTAACTTTTACTTTAATTTAAATTGAAGATTAAGAAAGTAAGTAATTTTAGTGATAATTAAACAATTTATATAACAAATTATTATTACTTTTAAAGTAGTTCAAAGAGGTCATTTGTCAAATTTCTTAATATTTTTTCTAAAAATGAGAAAAATCTGTTGAAAAATTGACAAGCAGATGGTAAAATATGATATTATAAGAATTTTTATAAAATTTCAAACTGTTTTCTAACACAACTTCAAAAATAATGTAGTTAGAAATTTTAAATTTTCACCAACTACAAAAAAAAAAAAAAAATGGCCATGAAAACATTTCATAAATACACTTAATAAATAAATATATATAAATAAATAAATAAATATTTCAAAATCATTGACCAATTTTGAGTAGAGAAAAGCGTTTTGAAAATATTAGAAATCTCATTTATTTTTAAGTCATTATTCCATAACATTTTGGATACTGAATAGAATAAAAAAAGCTTATGATTTTACGATGATTATTTATTTTTATTTTTTCTCTTTCTGTGAACGCTTTCGTATAGAAATATTTATCCAAAATTTTCAATCAGTATCTCTATCTCATCTGACTCACACCCAGATGGTACTTTAGAGAGGTCATTTTTTCAATTTCTTTATACTTTTTCCAAAAAATAGAAATTATTTGAAAAATTGACAAAAATCAGCAAAATATGCAATTACCGGAATATCCGTAAAATTGAAAATTTCTTTTTAACATAACTTAAAAAATAATGCAGCTAGAGATTTGAAACTTTCACTAACTTCTAAAAATGGCCACGAGAACTTTCATAAAATTTGAAAAAGATTTGATTAATTTTGAGTTAAGTGCAGCAATTTTGAAAGTTTCCCATTTTTTTTTTTTTGTAGTTTTTATGTAATAAAATTTTTGATTTCAAAATTTGAAAATTTAGTATTATCATCTTTATATGTACGTCTAACTGACATGAAAAAATCTCGAAAATCATATCAACTTTTTTCTCAATACCCGTTTGAAGTTTTATTTTACTTTATTGTAATTTGGAATTATTTATGAAGTATGTGGGTGTATTTGAATATAAGAAAATCAATTTTCATTTTTTGTAAATGTTGTTTGAAACAAAATAATTTATATTTCAACGTTTAAGTTCAATTCTTCAAAACTGATAATTAATATTGTGTATTAGTTGAAGCTTCATTTTATTGAAGAGATGATTTATCGTTTCTTTAAAATTCAATACACCCATCAAGAGTATCCTACCTGAAGTGCGAAGAACATCCTGACGAGCGAAGTACAAACTTTTTTAATTTTTGATATTAAGACTAAAAAAACATAATATGACCCCAGCCACATATAGGTCTAATTGATCTAAAAAATTCTCTAAAATCGTAAGTCAACTTTTTCTTCTATAACCATTTAAAAAGTAAGCATTTTGATGGAATTTGTTGGTTTTGCCTAAAGTTTTACACACTTTAACTTTCATGAAAATTGGTTTGACTGATAATTATGAGACTAGGTATCTAGTTTGAGAAATTCATTGCAAATATTTTGGTGCAATAATTTTTTTACAGACAAATAATTAAACATTTGACATTGGTTTGACTGAAAAAAAAAAATTGGAAAAAGTACAGACAAATTATAAGGCATATTTCTAGTTAACAGCCTAAAAGGTTGATAATGTTTTTATGTCATATACAGTATTTATAGATACTGAATTCTATAGAGTAAACTAAAATCTACGCATGACAATAGTTTTCTGATTATTCTATTTTGAAAATTCAATATTCGCTTTTTGAATAGGATATTCTTGGTGAATGTATTAAATTTTAAAAACAATAAATAATTTCTTCAGTAAAACAATTCTGAGCAAATTTTAGTCAATATACAATATTCCAATATTAGGATTACCTGTCAGAATTAAAATTTTAAGCCCTAGTAAAAAATTATTTATAAAATTATTTATGAAAATTGTATACAAAAATATGTGAGAATTAATTTGGTAAAAGAAAATGTCTACTGGATTAAGAAAATATTCGCCATATAATTTTTTTGTCTATGTAAAAAGTTTCATAAAGATTGGCCGAACAAATAATTTGTTTTTTAAATATTATTATTTATTTTCAAATTTTTTTTTGTTGCATACGTGTGACTCTTTTTAGTAGTTGGTAAAAGTTTTAAGTTTCCAGTTATATTATTTTTGATGTTAAGGTAAAAAAACTTAAATATAATTTATGAAAATTTATGTTATGGGCAGTTGAAGTTATTTTTATATTTATTTCATTTTTTTTATGTTTATTTTACAGTTTTTTTTAAAATCAATTTTCTGGTAGTTTTCCTTTATGCATTGAAAAATTGAGAAATTTTAAAAATGACCTATTTAAAGCATCATCTGGGTGTGATTTAAGATCTATAAAGTTACTGATTGAAATTTCTAGACAAGTATTTCTATATGAAAAAGTGTTTACAGAAGAAAAAAGAAATAAGAAAAAGAAATAAAATAATAAATAAATAAACATCATTGTAAAAATAATGTGTGCTTGTTTGCGATGCAGACTGATTGTTTTGCTCAGAATCTTAAAGGGAATCAATCATAAAGAAGATTTTTAATACCTATAATTAATATAATAAAAATATGGTACACTAGCATTATATTATATTCAACATGCACATATTTTATTTAGATAACATGTTGTTAACAGAAGTTTAATGTTATAAAGTTTTTAAAGGTTTTACTAATCTTAAAAATTTGAAATAATTAATATTCAACTATATTTATTAAAAAATAAATCTATTGAATTTGTAAGCCATTTACTTACAACATAGATTTCTTAATATCATCTATTCTTAATATCATATACATCAATAGGCAGCATAATATATGGAATGATTAAAAATATAGCATATCAATCTATAGGCAAAAATTGAGTTTAAATAAGATTACAGAGGAATATCTACACATTTTATTTTGTCTTAGGTCGTGATGAATTTTATCTATGTTGTCCAAACTATAGAGCACACGTTAGATGCAGAGGATATATCAATATCAAGTGTATACTATTTTACACACCTTAAAGCATTTTTAGAATGAATTAAAGTAAACCCACCCCCTGGATTCATGTGCTTGGTAACTCGTTCGTGAGGACACGGACTCACAGGACTCTCCACGAGAGAGGTGCGCGAGTTTAACTCACACCTTCGTCATAGCATATTAAGTTCAATCACATAAATAGAAATAATATCATTAAAACCAGTGGAAAAAAGTATCATTAAAAATATTTAATTGTTACTATAGATTATTAACCAGATAAACAAACTACATGCTTAAACAGTACTATTATCTAAATCAAATCATATTATAGTGCAACTTAAAACTATTAAATTCAAATATTAATCATTCAAGCATGAGTAATATTCGTATGATCTTAACTATTAAAATTATAATTAGTTATTATGAATGAATTAACATAGAATATAGAAACAAGGAATTGAATTGATATTCAATAAATAGTAAATTTACAACAAAACTGCTACCTATAAGATTGAGCAAAACCTTAACCTAATTAGGATACAATAAATATTTAATACCTGTCTGTGCTACTGTCAGAAAAATTGTCTTCCCAATCATCCAGATCATCTCTATCATTTCTATTACTTCTACCAAGAACATCACCTAAACGTATTGGATCAAACAGAGCTTCTTCTAGCGCAATATTCCACTCTGCACCTTCTCTATCACGTTCACCCCATAATACACCTAAAGTTCGGCGCATTGAATTTCTATTGTTTCGTCTTCTTCCATTAGATCTTCGGTTTCTACTAGTTTCCACTGTTAATATGATTTTATGTAATTAAAAAAATAATTTGATAGTCTATTAGTTATCTTAGTAATAAAATATTACCTCTATTATTATTACGTTCAATTTTCAATGACTCTCGCCGTGTTTTTAATTCTTCTGGTAAACAATCAATTATTTTGTCTAAAAAGGTATCTAAAGTTAAACAATATACCTTATTTTTAACATAAACTCGACATGTTGGACATTGGTTAACTCTTCTAGTCCAAGAGTCAATACATTCCTGACAAAATGTATGAGAACAATTTAGTACCGTTGGCTGGAACAAAATTATAAAAACATAAAATTATAAAAATTAATTTTATTTAATAATTTAGAATGCATAATTAGTTAAACATAGCAAAAATAATAATTATTTATTGCACACCAGTAAAAATAATGGAGTATAAATGAGGTAGTTTTACAGTAACATAATTTAATTTAAAACAATAAAAAACAATAATTCAGTAAATTTGTATTGAACATTATAATATAATTAACGGTATCAATTAAATTATTTTAAGCTAATAAACTGAATACACAAACTTTGATAATCATTTGAAATATACAGATACATATACAATATAAAATAGGTTATTATAATTTTCAAGCAGATGACATTATAGTCAATTTTTTTTATTTTTAAGGAGGGACGTAGAGGGTATTTTTAACTTTTTTGGTGGTCTTAGTAAAATTAAATTATTTATGGGACACACTTTTTTTATAGTATTAGATTGAAATGGTCGTTTTCAGTTTTGAAACACGCTTTTAAACATGAAATTGACTGAATTAATCAAATTATGTCATTTTTATTGTTTTAATTTTCAACAACTTTGAAACAAAACTTGAGGTGTCCCAAGTTATAAAGAGATTCAAGTTTTCTGTGATACACATTTATGTAGAAAAATTAAAATAACTTAAAAACATGAAATTAATAAAAATGACTGTAAATGTGTAAATTAAATTTTTCATATATTAGGTATACACTGTATTTTTGGTACGCAAATATTTCTATGATAAGTGATTTTATTTAAATGTGTTTTATCAGCCAACAATGTATAAAAATTTCTAATAGTATTAAAAAAAAAAAACCAATACCTTAATAAATAATTCGTAACATATATTGCACTGTAAATCATTGTCAATACTTTGCTCCATCTGATGCTCTACCCAAGAAAAATTATCCCCATCATTTTTGGTTCGCAATTGTTGACGAAGTGTTTTTATTATGTTTTCAGCTTCATTTAATTTTATTACAGTTTCTACAAGCATACTATCAGGTGTACCTTCTCTCGTTTCGCCAGAAGTTTTATCTGCAAATTAAAATAAAAAAATTAATATATACAAACATAATATATGCTAATGAAAAGAAGAATTTTTACTTGTTAAGCTCCATTTAGTTTGAGATTCAGTTTCCTTCTTTGGTGACCTAAAATAAATACTATTTATTAGAAAAATGAAATAATACCTAGAATTACAAATAAAAAACATACTTTTGTGCTGTATCAGTAACTTGACGCCTTTGTCTAGATGCACTATTAACAGGTGAATCTCTTTGAACAATTGGAGGAGTAACAAACCCCCTTGTTGCCCCGGAAGTTTGAAGGGACTCGTCATCATCCGAGGTATCTACAAGTCAACAAATATATATATATATATATAAATATAAACAAATACAGTGAAATCTCTTCTAACAGCCACATTTAAATAGTAGACAACTATGTATTTAGGAAAGAGGATATTTTTATTGCAAGCTAAAATCCCTCTCACCTCCTAATAATGAACAAAACATCGGTGACTGAGAGTGTTTGCTATTCAGAAGCTTCATTGCATACAGGTTATAATAAATTATTCATTATAACAACTGGACAATAAAGAGTATAAAAACACAATAGTTTAATCTTTAATTATTAATCACCTTGTGCATAAAATGATATTAGGTGGGTAAAATAATATATAACGTTGTAATATGGAATAAGTTATAGGTATCTAATGATGAACAAAAATTGTCTATTACCCAATAGATATTATAAATATGAAAGTTGGTGAGTATGCATGTATGTATAGATTTTTGTTACTCTTTCATGCAAAAATTACTGAATGAATTTTAATGAAACTTTACAATAATTGTCTCCAGTGTGCAATTCTACATTCTGTTAACAAAATTTTATAAATCGTTGAGTGGGTAGGTAAAATACACTTGTTCCAATGGTACTTGTTTGTTATTGCCTAGCCAGTACACCGTATAAAATTTATCGCCCCGCCACTCATTTGTTATCGCCCCTCCAGTACATCGCATAAAATTTATCGCTATTGCTAATCATTTGTGATCTATTTTAGAAATGATATAGGATATAGGATATTTACTTCGTTGCTGGCTTTCAAAATCGTCAGATTGTTGGAAAGCTTACAATAATTTGCAGCGAGTGGGGTTCAAACATAATACTGTAAACTACACCTATAATTTTGTCGATCCGGACACAGGGGCTCACACCCAAAATATTGAGAGGTTGTGGGGTTCTGCTAAATGGGGCAATAAAAAGCGTCGTGGAACTAACAGAAATTTTCTAGAATCATATTT
>JAIPRM010000263.1:0-52215 GCA_025469315.1 Stegophylla sp. TES_Ste_2020 | reverse complement strand
TATTAAAATAAAATAATATTATACATTGAAATATTTTTTTTTATTTATGGAGGGACGATAACAAACAAGAGTGGCGGGGCGATAAATTTTATACGGTGTACTGGCGGGGCGATAACAAACAAGTACCGTTCCAATTTTTAAAACCTTTTGATTTACTCATCATGAATATCTAAAAACAGAATTTGAATTATTCAAAATTAATGAGTCTTTATTTGGCAACAGCGAATAATAGTTCTTGAGTTCACTGCACTAAAACTTATTAATAGTCAACGCCCATTTGCCTAAACAAGCGAGTTCGTAATTCATTATAATCCCTAAATTTATCAATAAATACCAAATATTAATTATGTTTTGGTAATTGGACAATATGTTAATTGTATTATTCTGCTATCTAAGAACTATTATAAAAAAATCAAGTTTTGGTATTTAAGTGCCTATTAGAGTGCTAAAAAGTAATTTTCCAGTTCTAATTATGATATAACATCATATAATATTTTGATAGTTCAATATTCATTTCCAAACCTTAAAAAACATAATATATCAGGTGCAGGTAGGTATTAGGTTATTCCAAAAACAATAATTGTTCATATTTGGAATTCACTTGGCGTATTTTATTAGTCTGAAAGTTAAATTGAGAAAAAAAAGTCCAAAGAAGAGGTAAACACTATTTTTCCCCCTCAAATCCTCCTTTGGACCAAAATATATACAATAAACAGTATAATTAAACTTAATATTATTATATATTTAGGTAATATTTTTAAAAAACTTTGAATTTACATATACTTACAAATAATAAGTTATCTTAGTTTGTAGGTAAAACTTTTTTTGTAATATTAGCTTCGGTAAATGTAATATGTATGATAGACATTATAGATAAAGTATGTTCTAAAACAATCAAAATAACCTTTCAACTTAAGGTCATTGAACCAAGTTTTTCTTTATAGCCGGTTTCATTATAAACAATTTCTATAGTACTTGTTTTTGTAAAAATGGGAGATTTTTTTTATTAAACAAAAACTAAAACATTCTAAACTAAATGTGAGTAGGACAAATTGTTTGCATATTTGTTATCAGCATGAAAAGGGCGCCCAGTTAATTTGTTCTCCCAGTTTATTTTCATAACAATTACTAGGTACCTACTTATTTGATTAAACAAATTTAACTAATTATTATCATCTTAATTAAATTATGAATGTATTTATCTAGAATTTAGTATATATCATTGTCACTATTTGCTCCGTTTAAGAAAATTTAAGATTAATTTAAAATAAATTACAATTTAATTTGTACATTTGATATTTGTTTTGCATATAATAACAGGCACTACACTTCAATAATTGTGAAATACAACTTTTTGATATGAAGATCAAATGTAAATTGAATATTTTTCAGAACACAAAAAACTTCAAATCGCCAATCATTACTTTTCCACAAAAGTCCAACAACTTCATTCAAAACAAAATTTTATATTTTTTAATTATAGATAAAAATTTGAGGGATAGGTAGCTAATCTAGGTTTATACCAATTTATTTGCACCACCGATGACACTCACCTATCTGAAAAGGACTGACTGAATGAATCGATCCCAAGTCGTGAGAATTCCAACACCGGTTGCCAAAACGGCATGATCCTCTCAAGTAGTACAAACACACTGCCGACATGTTGATCTCTGATGTATTGTCTCGTAATTGTGGTCGTACCTACAAACGTAAACCCGAAACCTGGCAGTCGGTGGTAATAGAGTCAGTAGCGGCGATCCAACGAAAAGGGTTTCTGAAACATAGAACATCAATCAAGAGGTCGCAAAATACCAGAATATATTCGTATGTACACGTCAGTAAATTTGACAATTATGGCACGCGGTTCTGGTGGCACCCACGACGATTTACTTATTACTTACCTACGTATTGACGTAGTGACGGAGCGTCCAACGGTGCTTAGAAATGAAGAAACAGAAGAATGAAAACTGCAAGTGCTGTGTACACCACTGATCGCAAAGACGGGCGTTCAAAAACAGACGGGACGGACGCGACGGTGATGAAATGTGGTATGCGGACGATCGTCAATGTCCACAACAGCGTTCGTCCCGCAAAAATATTGTGCGTGAATGTTACTTCTAGTATTATTATTATTGTTATTATTAATATTATCTACAATGGATGCACGGGTTGATGTGTATCATAAAGTAATGTACATTATATACATACCAGTAATGAGTATGGTATGTTTGTGTAGCTTGTTAGCAGCAGAGGGAAATAAACGCCAGAATGCGTGCGTGTGTTACCATGGCAGACGGGTGAGTCGTAAGTACAGCTGCTGAGATTTGGTCAACGTTACCGTCTGTAGGCGCAAGTGTAGCCAGCAACCAAAATGTTGGGCTGCACTGTTACCATTTGCCAAAGAATTTTTTCACAGGTGCCGCAGACGACACGAGCGTCTCGTGCCAGCATCCACTTTGGCCATCCAATACGCGCGCTATCTGGCGATATATACAGTGTTTGATAATAATTTAAATTTGAAAAGTACTTACAAATTTCAAATGTATTAATATTTTATTAATAATATTATTAATATTTAAAAAACTAGGTTAGTCTAGACATGAAAAAATAGATCTAAATAGTCTTGGAAGGTGTGTTGCATTTTAAAGAAATGATAAATAATTGATTCTTCAATAAAAGTAAAACAATTCTGAGCGTGATTTAATTTAATTATAAAGAACAATAATTTTCAGACGTGTGGAAAAATTAAAGTAAAGCAAAGTAAAATAAAGAAAATTAAAGTATAGACAAGAAAGCCGGACATACTTCGCACCACGGGTATTCTTCGCTCTTCGGATCAGATATTCTTGGTGGGTATGATGAAAATGACGATTTTTATCGTTCTTTATATTATTAACTTTCTTCGTTCAGAATCGTTATTCATCATATTGAAGAAAAGATTTATCGTTTCTTTAAAATTCAATACACTCATCAAGAGTATTTGACCTGAGGAGCGAAGAATGTCCGTGGTGCGAAGTATGTTCAGTTTTCTTGCCTTTACTTTTTGAGAATAAAAATTAAATAACATAAATATTTTGTCACATTCTACACTTGTCGTCATAGGCTCAAGCTTCACGAGCCTAGTTAATCTGGTTAATCCGCCACTAGTTGTTGTTTGTATATTTGTTGTTTGATACAATATAATGTTATTTCTTATTTTATATACTTTTGGTCTTATCTGTGTTATTAGTTAACATTAAATTTATATTTACATTATTATTTACATATGAGTTTCTTTTGGCATCTGCAAAGTGAAAACAATATTTAAAGAAGTATAAGCGATGTTATTTATGCTGGTTAGTTCCTTCAGAATGGAATTCAAATTGAATTTTCGCGGGGATTTCTCTGAATGATATAATATGGTGGTTATCTATTGAATTATCCTTATCAACAGCAGCTGCTAGTTATAAGATTATACTAGATAATAAAAATGATAACAGTAAATTTTTATAATTTATTTTCATGATAATTTTGAGAGTGACTCGGTTTCCCGGTTGAGATTTTTGTTCCATAATCAAAAGTATTCTGTATTTGTTCTTTTACTTCATGTGCTCAAAATACACAGGCCGCGGTCGAGTCGGCAGCACAGGAGCAATACCGTAGATCATTACATAGGGCGACTAGACTACGTGTAAGTAAAGTTGTGATCACAATGTTACGCGGTGGTAAGATCCCGCCGCCTCCGTTGCTGAGCCATAAATAATGCGTCCTGCGGGCGTTGTATGCAAGGGTCACTGCAGTAGATAATATGGAAGTGCCTGCCGTCGATGCTACGGTGAACAACAATGATCTGGCGTTGATCGTAGACGCCGAGAGCTGTGATGATGTTGACGTCAACAGTGGTGGCAATGTTGTGGATAGTTACGTGGCGGACGACGAATGTAGGTCGGAAAACGATAATGATGATGATGACCGCCTGAAAACGCTCAAAAAGGTAGTGCGACAGCAAAAAGACGAGTTGGTCTACTACCAGCGACAGTTGGCCATCAACGAACACAAATACCTAACGGACATTAGCAATTTGCAATCATTATTGCAGTCGTCAAATAAAATATGTGATACTGCCAAACATGAGAAGGAAGCTGCGTTTATGCGCTACGTGCTTAAGGAAAAGGAGATATTGGACTTGAATACCGAGAAGAAGAAATTGTTGGACAGTTTGAAGGAGAGAGACAAGCAACTTTCGAGGTTGAAAGCAAATTCTAAGGAGGTAGCTAGTTGTACGAGCGTAATTGAAACGAAAAACAAAGAAATCAAAGAATACAAGGCTGTGGTTGATTTGTTAAAAGACGAAAAAGCAAAGACTTCAAAAGAATTAGAGCATTGGAAGACCAAGTACGAGCAAGAATCTAAGAGCTCTCATGAAACGGAAAGCAAATTATTACATGAAATTCAAGAGTTGCAAATTAGATTGGAGTCTTTAACAAAAGAAAATGAATCGTTTAATGAAGAAAGTAATTTAGAAAGGATAGTACTTAACAGTAAATTATATTTAGATTTAAAAGAATGTTCTGAGCAACGGTTAAAAGAGATTGACAGATTAAATTGTGTAATCGAAGATCTAAATAATAAACTTACAGAATGCATGCATTCTGTAAACTCTTTAGAGAATGAAAATATTGACCTCAAAACACATACGGAAAGTTGTGAGATCAAAACCAATGAATTACTTGTATTTACTGAAAGTTTAAGTTCACGTAATGCATCACTGCAATCTGATTGTAAAAATTTACAAACTGCTTTAGACAAATTAAAAAGTGATTGTGATATATTAAAGCAAAAAAATATTGATCTCAAGATTGCTTTTGAAGTTCAAAAAAATGATATTGCCAAAGAAAAAGAACTTTATGAATGCGACAAAAAGAAATTGGCTAGTCATTTGGCACAGAAAATTCAAATGATTACTGACTTGAAAATTACCTTAGAACGCACCCAGGATGATTTACATGTTTCTAAACGAAAATTTAAAACAACTGTGACTGAGTTAACCAAAGAATTGCAAAAGAAAAATGTTGTTGACACTTCAGTGGAGATGAAAATGGTATTAGATAAGATGGTAAAATTGCAACAAGAAAACGCCAGAATTTGTGAAAAACTAGATTTTGTTGAAGATCACAATAAGCATTTAGTATGCGAACTAAAAAAAAAAAGCAGTATTATGCAAAAACACGGGATATCTGCTGGTAAGAATGGCTTGGTGTCTGGTTTAAGTGAACAGAAACCAAAACGTTATTGATATGTCAACTTTCTATTTATTAATGAATAATGATCACTGAAGTACCTTTATGTATTTATTTATATTTTATTCATTATTAATTTTTGTTTTCAATTTTTTTATGTACATTTAAATTTAATCTAGTCGTCTCTTATGTTATTATTTTTGTTGATGTGAATATAGGATAATATTATTGTCTTTAAATAAATAAATAATTATATTTTACTCAAAGACTTAGTTAACTTATAATGTAATTAATTTGCATACAAAAAATATTTTAAGTATTTGATTTATTAAAAAAAAAAAATGTTTAGCTAACTTATTGAGATGTCTACATCAATTATTGTGGATATAATTTTATTATGTTATTCAGATTATTTTAAGTATATAGTATAGGGTTTTCTGTTTATTTTTTAAATTTAATTATTAACATGTTGACTAGTCTATTTATTTAAGTTTTTATTGTTTTGACTACTATAAATAATTAATAAAATGTTAATAACTATAAATACATTTTCTTTTTTAATTATAAACATAAATCAGTACATAATATAAAATAAAATATACACATTGTGCAAATTGTTTACACAACTAAATAGAGTAATTAATTTTATGAGATTTAAGTTGGGTGTCCACTTCTTATTACCCATGCTTTTAACTTTAATAATAGCTGTTATTGCATCTGATTTATGTACCTTTATTTTAGATTTTGAGTGGAGCGAAGAAGCTAGTGTTTTTACAATAAAGTTTATTTTTTATTTTATTTTTTATTTTTGGTGAAGAACACCCATGGTGTGACGTAGTTCAAATTTCTTGCTTATACTTTACTTTTCAAAATTAAGATTAATATAAGTGTCCGTTCTGGAGGTTTTCCCCATTGAAAAGTATTGAAAATGTCCCCATTCCCCAAAAATGTAGAGTTATTTAGAGGAATTTGTAAAGGGAAGTTATACTGTATTATAATTTTGTGCTTTTGGATTTATTGATAATAGTTGGATTGAAAATAACAGGTTGTTTAGAAAAAAACAATAATTATATTCCAAAAATCCTTGCTGCCCTTGGCCTGTTTGCTAAAAGCTTGAAAATTAGTTGGCTGTTTGGGGAAAACTATATTAATTTCAAGTAAACTACCGCTTTACTAAGAATATAGTCTTTTTGCAATAAGGTGGATTTAATTAATTTTAATTAAAATAAATTTATTTACTTAACAAGACGATGAAATATGCTATGCTATAATAATTTTATTATTATACATACATATAATTCTTCATAAATAATTTATGGAGGCAAAAAGAATTGCTTGTCACTAATGGCTTACATTCATCACATAGTGATCAGAAGCAAATGACTTACGATATGATCTGAATGTCACACACATTTTTGGTGTATCACTTTTACAAGAGAAGTCACATTAAAAAGTAATAATGATAAGACGACACATTAAGAAGGTATTCTTCCAGAGAAGTGAAATACTTTAAGAAAAATTTGAATAATAGGAATAAATACTTTGGGAAAGAATGTTTAAAAAGTAGTTGGAATACTTGAGAGCAGGGCCTGATTATGAAGTTGGTTACCAGTAGGCTAGGGTTGATTTGGCGCCCTAAGATCGGGCAGGGGGTAGGAAGTGAAAAACAAATAAACAAAACTTTTTTTTTGTTTAAAATAAAATATATTTTATATTTAATAAAATATTATACAAAAGCATTTTAAATTTTCAAATTTATGATTTTTTTATTTTCACTACACTATTACATCAAAAAAGGTTTTCCCTTCATTTTAATGTTGCGAAAGACTCCATTATTTCAATGAAAGGAATATTTTTCATGAATTCACTTTCAATAAACAAAAGTGTGAGGGTAAAGAATTAACCTGGCGTAAAGAAGATTTTTAAAAGTTCTTTACCCGCCTTAGAGCAGAAAAAGATCATTCTCCATTACAATTTGTGACGGCCATACTCAAAAATATTCTAGATCTAGTTGTATTTAATGTTATATGAAATATTTAATTTTCAATTATTATATTTATTTTAGATTCTGAACGAAGTGAAGAAGCTAGTGTTTTTATAATGATGTTTATTTTTAAAAATGTTTTTTCTTTTTGTAAAATATTTCATATAGAAACAATAGTCCAAAAGTCTCGATCAGTAACTTTTTGAAATCAAACTTGCCTCTAGTTGGTACTTTAGAGAGGTAATTTTTGAATTTCTCAATTCTTTAGTTTTTTTTTTTGAAAAAATTACCCGAAATTTGACTAAAAAGACTCGGAAACCATAAATTTTTGTTCCAAACTTTATGAAAATTTAAACAGAGATAGACAATAATATGAGAATAATTTAGGGCAAGAAAATATTGAAAATGTGAAAAAAAATATTGGACATTTTTTTAACACTCTTTTTTTCTTATTAATATTTTAATTTTTTTTTATTGATTAGAAAAAAAGAGTGAAGTAACGTAAAGTATAGATAAGAAAGCCGAACATACTTCGCGCCATGTATATTCTTCGCTCTTCGGGTCAGATACTCTTGATGAGTGTGTTGAAAATGATGATTATTATTGTTTTTATAATATGAACTTCCTTCTTTCAGAATTGTCTCATTGAAGAAATGATTTATCGTTTCTTTAAAATTCTACACACCCATCAAGAGTATCTGAACCGTGACCGTGGTGCAAAGTATGTCTTGCTTCCTTGTCTATACTTTATTTTTTTTCCTCATATTCTAATATTCTATATAAGATTAATAATGAAGATATAATTATATTATGTGCTGAATGCTGATACATTGGGACAAGTAAAAAAAAATTTTACCTTTATTTAAAGTAAATACTATGCAAACGTTCTACATTTGTAATAAAAATTATTTTGTGGCATCCCTAATTTAACATTGGCCGATTGGCGACTTAAGCTATAGCAGTGGTTCTCAACCGGTGTGCCGCGGCACACTACTGTGTCGTGAAATCGACTAGATGTGCCGCGAGAAAAATCTGATATTTGTCATTATATTATAATTATTATATTTTTGTTAAATGTGTATGCGCATGTTGGCGAATAAAACGTTTATTCGATTTATAATATTTGTTATAATAACTATACTTGTGTTTTTAGTTCATTTTACATAGTTAAAGTAAAATTTACACAATTGAATTCTCTTCTCTTTTCTTATACTAACGTTCAAGTAGACTATAAATTATTCAAATTATAACATCAATTGATAAAATTGTGACTATTAAATGTGCAGATTAGACAATACATGTGTAGGCAAACTCTACAGTGTATAGTTTTAACTCAGATGGATGTCTTTAGCGATGACTAATTCCCCTCTTATGGTTACCAAAGTAGTCGTTGTCAAGTGCGTGAGTGTGCCGCGAAAATTTGTAGCTTATAATAGTGTGCCGTGAACCAAAAAAGGTTGAGAACCACTGAGCTATAGCCTACTCAGCCTATTGGTTAATCAGGTCCCGCTTGAGAAGTATTTCGAATTTCCTTAATTTAGAAAACTGCTCTAATCCACGCATTGCGCATAAACGTCTCTTTGCTTATTGCGAATTAAACATTTACAGTCATGGGTAAGTCCGAATATTTATATTGTCACCTCTGTCAGTGACGGTTGAAAAAAGTGCAAAAAATTAAATTTTCCGGGTAAGGTTTCGAACCTGTATCATTTACTTCCCGTAACTGTTGTTGTACCCCTAGATACCACATTCGTGTAGACACGGGATAAAACAGAAAGAGGTAGGTATTTGATATAATACCCGAAAATATTGCATTTTCAAAATCGAATAATTAGTAAACTATTGATGCGCGTAAATTTTAGTTCACACCATCGTACACAGCATTGAAAAGTAAAAGCGGCAAAAAATATTACCAACCTTTTTGGATGCCCATAAACTAGAAGTATCACATAATATTTGTATGTACTTTTTCCGATTTTAGATTCTGAACGAAAGTGAAGAAGCTTATGTTTTTACAATGATGTTTATTTATTTATTTTTTTTTCTTCTTCTGTGAACACTTTTTCGTATAGAACTACTGGTCCAAAAGTTTCGATCAATAACTTTATAGGTCCAAAATCGAACCCAGATGGTATTTTTAAGAGGTTATTTTTCAAATTTCTCATTATTTTTTTTAATAATGCGAAAAAACTGAAAAAAAATTTTCAAAAAACGGCAAAATATGCAATTACCGCAATTTCCGTAAAATTGAAAATTACTTTTTGACATAACTTCTAAAATAATGCAGCAAAGGACTTGAAATTTTTACCAACCACTAAAAATAGTGACGAAAAAAATTCATAAAAATTTCAAAAAGATTTGATCAATTTTGAGTTAAGTACAGCATTTTGAAAATTTCGGAAATATCTCGTTTTTTATTAGTTTTTATGCAATAAAATTTTTGATTTTTGATATTAAGACTTGAAAATTTAATATTATCTCACTGACATATATGTCTACTTGACCTGAAAAAATCTCAAAAATCGTTAGTCAATTTTTTTTTTTATAACCGTTTGAAGTTAGAATTTCGACTGAATTCGTTAGTTTTACTTAAAATTACGCACTTTAACGTACATATAAGAAAATTGGCTTAACCGATTATTTTGAAATTTGTTGTTTAGATAGAAAATTTCATTGCGAATATTTTGGTGCAATAAAATTTCTTACGGACAAACAATTAAACATTTTACAAGTATGACTGAAAAAAACTCGAAAGTATGGTAGGTATTTGTTATTCGCTTATCTTATTTTTCGACGCTAAATTTAATACGATACAAGTCGGTAATTACAGTGTGGCCTTTGGACTGCCGCCCAAATACATTTCTAAGAGCCACAATGCCTTATCAGTTGTCACATATTACACGGACCGCCATGTTTATGTATACATTGTATATTGTATTTGTATATGTTTACACTATTAAATAACAGTATCTAACCTACTATGTTATATTTATATTATTAACTTCCTTCCTTTTTACAATGATGTTTATTTTTTGTGCTATTAATTTTAGGGGCCGAACCTGTGTGGGAAGGGGCGAATAGACAAAAATACATTAAATAAACATCGACTTTATGCTTTTCTCTTTACTTTTTTAAAATTCGTAGGAGGCACATCGCCTCCTCTAGTAGATCTACATCTTAGAAATCTGTAGTTGTATAGTGTATACTTTTTAATTTTATTGTTTTATTCACTTAATATCATATTTTGTTACATGTTAATATATTTGTAGTGTATATTTCAATAATATGTACATTAATTGAATAAATGAATGCATATTTCGCACGTTTTAGTGCATATGATTCCGGGTCTGATATTTTTTTTCTTATATTATTAACTTCCTTCGTTCAGAATCGTTTTACTGAAGAAATGATTTATCGTTTCTTTAAAATTTAATACGCTCGTCAAGAGAATACCACCCGTCGTGCGAAGTACACCCATCGTGCGAAGTATGTCCGGCTTTTTTTTACTTGCATTTTTCACTGTTGCTTTTTTTTCCTAAAGTCGTACGCCCTAATACATCACTGGAAGAGCGCAGAATATCCGTGGTGCAAAATATGTCTGGCTTTCTTGTCTTTACTTTACTTTGCTTTACTTTACATTAATTTACTTTACTTTACCTTTTTTTTTTATCTCATAAATAAAGAAAGGAAAAGAATTAAAAAAAAATAAAGCAATAGAAAAATGGCCAAAATTTTTTTTTACATTTTCAAAATTTTCTTGCGCCAAAATATTTCTCATATTTACTGTCTGTCTATTTTTAAATTTTCGTAAAGTTTGAATCAAAAAATTATGGTTTCCAAGTATTTTTTGTCAAATTTTGAACAGTTTTTACAAAAAAAATGAAGAATTGAGAAATTCAAAAAATGACCAATTTTACCAACTAGAGGCATATCCGGTTTCAAAAAGTTACTAACCGAGACTTTTGGACAAGTATTTCTATACGATAAAATGTTTACGGAAAAAAAAGAAAAATATTTATAAATAATATCATTGTAAAAACACTAATACATAAAATAAATTTGGTACATACATAACATACATTTTTACATTTTCTATTTTATGAAGGAAGATGAAATGAAAATAATATAAAATTCTATATTTGTAAAATATAGAAAAGATGTGCAACAAAATCGCAGTGAATAGAGCAAAGGCAAACGCATGATAGTCGTCGACTATATTATAGGCGGTGGGCGCATGGCGGGATGACAGAGAATGGTCCTTCCGTTCGGTCACACTGTGAACATCCGTCTGGCGACAACTTATACAATATTATACTCTATGGCGGCCGCGTTTGTGCATATGTGTTCAACAGTAAACCACATCTGTGTGTGCGTGAATAAAAACATTGTCACCCTCTCCCACCCCCCCGACATGTCATAACACCACCACCGGCAGAATACCCACTGCCACTTACAATGTATTATGTATATACAATGTCCGGTTCTGCTGTGGCGTTGATAAACTGATAAGCTATCGTAAACAGTGCGGTGTATGGGTAATACAACGACGACGGCGACGACTATATAACAGAACACTACCACTATTGACTATTGAGAAACAGTGACTACTACGAGTTACGATTGTCGACCACGCGACTTTACCCGTCAATTGTACGCCTCCACGGAAGATCGCCATTCGCCCTGGTCTTCATCGCACACGTTTGCTCCCGCCTTTAATGCATACCACTGTCTTGTGCAGCCGCAACAGTACACGGTACGTTGCCCGCGTCATACGTAGTCGCACGAGCAAAACGATGCCTCGTTGTTCGACCTCACGAGCCCAGTCGCCACTCGCCAACCGGTTGACGCGACGATGAACCGCGCCAACTTTACCGAACTACACCGTGCACGGGGCAGTCTTGTCAGCGTCGTCGTAACGGCTGCCCACCCTCTCGCCACACTGGCTTCGCCATCAATGCAGTCGCTCAACGTGTGACACCCCTGTAGTACGCTCATACATCATTCGGGAGATGTGGATAGCAACGTGGTGTTTGAGCTTCGTCCTGTTTTCATGTCCCAACTGCCTGTACGTTTGCGTTGGACGCGCGACCGCCCAAACGACCACTGGCACTGAGCGATCGGGTAAATAATAATTCTCTTAGATTTATTAACTATGATATTAACATACTGCACGATGACATTTTGGTGAGGGTGCACCTCCCCCTCTGTTCGGACTCGGGTGTGCATAGAATTTTTCTCTTGCAAATCTGGTCGAAAAAAGTTTCGTGGGAACTCCCCCCTCCTCCCAAATGATGAAAACGCTGTTGATGCCGTTGATGGAGATTGAGAGATACTTACAAAATCGTTGAACTTATTTAAAATATTTATTTATAAATTGTAATGTAACTTATGTGTATTGCCTCTGTTTTGAAAAATTCATTAAATTCATACCGCACTCTTCATAACAACAAAATGTAACCAGGAATAGTAGACAAATTTATGCTCCACTTACATATTTTTCAAATGTACATAATATATAGGTATACTTTAGGATTATACTTTATTTTCTTAATTTTTGTGATTATACAACTTCGAATTTTTTAATTAAGTATGTTTTGATCATTAGTAGGTATAATTTTAAAATCATTATACCTACATAATCAAAGATTGTTTTTTGAGTGATGCCAGGCATGATGTTTTTAAATAATTAAATATCTCCATTTTATTGTTCATTGTCTGATTTTCTAAGTAGGCTGGATGATTCAGTTTTTTTGTTAAGTAGTTCAAGCTTTAAAAAATTTCCTGTGGGGAGTGTAAGGTCCAAGGTATCCTGATTGAAGCAATCCTTTTATAACAATGATCATTTTATGCCTACATATATTTTTTATTGTGCTGATTCTTGTTTGTGTTCATTCTTGGTACTTATGAATTGTTTTGTATATACTTCATTTTAGATGCAGTATCCATAGTGCTTATTTTACTGGTTTAGCTATTGCTAAAATGGTTAGACCCATAAACATTCCATGTCCCTAGTATATGTACTCTGTATCCATTGACTGTGTTTACCACACATATTTGGTACATTTGAGCCAGTGTCATCATTTCTGGACAGAATTTTTCATCCCTCATTATTAGTGTTGTTGCCTTTACTAGGTACTTCTTTTATTTTGGCTGTCATTTAATCAAATTTATTAACTATTCAAAGTCCTCAAGCTGTGGTAGATCAAGAGGGGGCACAGGGGCGTGTGCCCTCTCCTCAGTTACAGATTTGCAGTTAAAATTAAAATATCCTTACCTTGAACTTGGTACATACTACATAGGTACTCAAATTCTTTGAGGCTGTGTTGAAATAACAATTAAATTCACTGTGATTATACATTTTTGTGATTATTATTTTTATAAAATCTAAACATAAATATTTCATGAACATTGTATGTACCTAAGCATAATTTTATCAAAATATAACACTGGGATAAATTCTGGATCTGCCTCTGCTCTCAAGATTGTTTAGTATCTGGGTATAACTGCTATTACCTATAAGAGTATTTCACTATGCATTTTACTTGATATACAGTGGTAAAAAACAGGCATACCTACCTACATAATTTGATATTATTAAATCTGATGAAGTATTTTTCTATCTATCTGGATATAAATTTAATGGAGGAATATTAGGTGGGTACTTAAACATATTAATTTTATAAAACCTATAAATACTGTTCAAATTGTGAAAACTCATAAATTGTTGTAGAATTCAAACACTGCTATACCTAAATTTTATAATGTACCTGCATATAAATGTCTATATTATTATTTTATGTAGCTAGTTCATTTTATATTTTAAGACTGTTGGTAAATCAAGTAAATTAATGATAGTTGGTATAGATACATTATTGTATTATATAATATAGACGTCTAATAACATAAAAGTCACTATAAAATTACACTTACCTGATGTTTTCATAAGTTGTACTAATTCAATCTTTTAAGTAAATTATCTATAACATTTGATTTAGAATTTAAATATTTTGGAGTTAGATTTGATCTTAAGTTTTTGTATTTCAATATTTGTGTATATTTCATATTATTGTTATATTTATGTATTATACATTTCTTAAATATAAACTTAAATGTTAGTTTTCAGAATAAAAATTAGTTATTTTGAGTCTGTAGTGTTGTGTAAAATAATAGAAATAGTTTTTGAGTACACGCTAAACAACTTTTATGCATTAGTCTGTTGAACACTAAAAATGGAAACTAGCAAAAAAATATATTTAATAATTAGGTAGGTACTTATATTATTATTCAAATACAGTATGTTAGATAAGTAGGTGTTTTTGTTTGTTTCTACATAGATATATTATCTTTTATGTGTTAAGTGTTTTACTATCATCAATTTTTAAAATTTTGTTTCATTAAAAATGTAGTACATTTTTAATTGATTACGAGTAAATTTAACATAAATCATAGACTAATAATATAACTATTACCTGTAAAATGATTTATATTATATTGTACCTAATTGTGTATATATTTTTATTTTTAGTCATAAGCAGGCCACAAAATTTGAGTGTTGCTAATGTAACGAGTCGATCAATTACAATTACATGGCTTGCTCCAAAAGATGGTGAGGAGGCAGTAACCAATTACAGCCTTTATTATTCACATGAAAATTTCACATATGTAAGAACAATAGCAAAGACACTTGTATATACAATTTCTGATCTCAGTAAGTACATCATATTTATTGTTTGTATATACATTAAACGTATCCCTTAACAGTTAAATGATATTGTATACTTGCTAAATATATATCCTTTATTATGCAGTGGAATCTATCTAAAACACATTTTTAGTTTAATTGAATTTTGTATTATTAGCTAAAAAATTTTAATGTGTTGTAACATAAGTTCACAATTTGTTTAGATATTTGTTTGGCATTTTCTTGGTTTTTTGTAATTCCTTCTTAACAGGTTTCACCATTTAATCATGAACAAATGAATTGATTTTCAAAAGTTAAGTTTTTATATTCTACTTCAAATTAATAGAAAATGTACCTAATCTTAAAGATGAAAAATAGGTAAATTAACTGTTAGATAGTAAGGTAAATAAATTAACCGTTTTTCACATGATAATTATTTAAGATTCTAAGTAGAGCAAAGAAGCTTATAATTTTAAAATTCTGATAATTTTTTTCTCTCTTTCAATAAACACTTTTTCTTACAAAAATACTTGTCCAAAAGTTTCGATCTGTAGCTTTATAAATCCAAAATCACACCCAAGATGGTACATCAGAGAGGTCATTTTTCAAATTTTGCATCATTTTTGTAAGGTTTTATTTTATAAAATTTTTGTTTCTTGATATTTAGATTTGAAAATTTAAAATGACCTCACTCACACAGTGTAATTAACCTAAAAAAATTTCGAAAAACCTAAGTCAACATTTTTCTCTATAACTAACTGTCTGAGTTAGTAATTTGTTGGAATCTGTTAGTTTTACCCACGGTTATCTATACAGGGTGGAGAACGATGCCTTATCGCATGGCGATGTGTGGTAAATTTGTAAACTATAGTAATTGGCCATACATTTACACCACTTTTCATTGGGTGAGGACTTATACATATTTTACATGTAGAGCTAAAAATAGTTATTGTGATTTTTATTTTTTTTTCGATGCATATTTAATGTACAGGGTTGGCAAAAAAAAGCTTTGCCCAAAAAACCCAGGCTGCTTTACCTGGTTAAACCCACTCATTATTTAAAAAAAAAATTAAATCCAACAGTCTTTTAGGTCAACACTAACTTAATACTTATTTCATTGAGCATTTTTACTCGGGTGAAAAGTGTTATTGTAAATTAGTATGTCGTTATGTATTCTTCAGGGTATTTTGGTATAATATAACTTATGCCTAATGATGTGTAAGAAAATATGGGTATTGGTCATTGGATAATAATATATCAATCAAAGTTAAAAAAAAAATAAAAAAGTTATAATGAAATATATTAATGGGGATTTTATTTTATTAATTTTTCTTTCCAGTATATTAATACGATAATATATACTCAGTGTTAGAAAGGAAGGATTTCTTAAAGAATGAATTTCAGAAAAGAGTTTCTTTTAAAAGAACCAATTGCATTTTATTAAAAAAGAATGAGGAATGGAACAAAATTCTATTATTCAGAAAAAAAGTTTAAATTTCTATTCTTTTTCTTTTACATTTTGATCTATTTAAAATGATAAATGACAACGCCGCAGTCACCTAGAAGTATGAAAGTGGAAAAAACAATTTAAAAATTAAATTCATAATATGAAAATCAGTTAAGCTGGTTACACACAGAGCAGTTTTTGCGTTCGTGGTTTTCTCCCGAGGCGGAAACAGCGAGTTTCCGTTTTCAAAATATAACACAAGTATGTCAAATGACATTATTTAAAATTGATCGACTTCAATTAGTGGTCACCCTCCTCGTCCTCCACCTATTTAATTTTCGAGTAGACAACTGCTACCGCTCGTTTTAATAAAACTGGATTTATGCGTATACACACATAGCAGACCGATTGTGGCGGTTTGATAAAGGATCTCGATATTTGTCAGTCTGAAGTCACTGGTTATGCTTTTATAAATACATCTAAAGTATACTTTTAGATAAGTGTTGACATGATAATATTTGGCGCGGAAATAACCGCTTATATCTGTAAACGAAACGACAGATACGATTTGAAACTTCTTCTGCTCTAAACCGCAACTGCTCACGCGAAAACCACTGTGTGTACCTAGATTTTGTGCCGAACTATCATTTACAAATGTAAAGATAAGCCAAACTCCCAAAAAAAACATCGGCATTAATATTGTACTTATTAAATATTTATGTAGTATATGTATAATATTATAATATAAAAATTGCATTTATTTAGTAAAAATTATGATACTATTGCGTCAGTTTTCTATCATTGTAATGTTGTGGCGCTGTATGTATTTTTTTTCATTACAATTTGGAACGAATATAGAAATTTGTTCATTTTTTAAAGGAACGGCATAGAGACTAATTCTTATTTTTTTTTAAAGAACAAGAAACGGAAGAATTCCTTTTTATAAGGAACGAGGCAAACGCTGTATATATAAATTGTTATATAATATGTACTTATATTTTTTATTAAATTATTTTTAGTTTTGTTAGTAACTCTACTTTAGCCACAGTTCTGCTTAGTTAAGTTGCACAATATGCAAATTTATTGTTTATTTGTTTTTGTGTGTGAAATAAAAAATGAAATGAGAATATAAACATATCCTTTTGTATGTTACATTTCATTTTTCTAAAAAAGCAGTTGAATGTCTAAGCATATGCGCCCGGAAAAGGGTAATTCACAGGGAGACATTTCAAAAGTGGTTTAAACAATTATTTTTATATACTCTTAAATAAATATTTCATGATATTCTGATTACCAATAGATTTATAAATTAGATTTCGTTAAAATAACATCACATGTGTAACACTTTGATTGAAGTTCTTCATGATTATAAATAAGGATCTGAATTTAATACAGTAAAAAACAAATTGTATAATAATGTATGTTTATTGTAAATCTCAAAAAATGTACTTAAAATGCTGACAAAATATTTAGTATACATCTTAAAATATTAAAACTTGTTAATAAATTTACTAAAAATCATAGTTTTAAAAATTAAAAAATTGCTGTTTTATTAGTACCCCAAAAAAAATTGTATTTAATGTTTATGTTCTTAATTATTTAATATTTTATTATTACTGTTCGATTTTGAAAATTCAATATTTTTGGGTATTATTTTAAATACCTGCTATTTCAACTGTTTCCAACGCTGTTGTTGAAGTGTAATGGGCTAAAATGCACTTAATCACGCACCTCACGGATTTCAATTAAAAAAAAAACGTGTTTTTCAATGCTGATTTTGAAACTGATTTTTTTTGCGGAAACCATTATTTTGGAAGTTATAGCCTCCCAAAGATTGCGATTTTACGTTCATACGCACGTGCGCCATACTGCTTTAATGCTGCACGGACGACCGGAGCTGGTGCTACAGGCTATTTTTACCTCCCAAATTATTACGGGGGGGTTATAATCGCCTGGGGGGCGATTATCAAGTCGAAATGTCCCCACGTTGAACAACAAGCCGTGGGATATTTTTGATTTTAATTGTCCGAGTGAGCGTAGCGAGCGAGTAACCCCGCCCGGTGACTGTGCAACAAGAATGCACTTTTTATAGAAAAAAAAAAAAAAAATCTAAAACCGTTATACGCGCTCCGCCTGGCAGTAACTACTATGTACAGTAGTGTTGCGCTCATACATATAAACTTAAAATTGCATACTTTGGGAGGCTATAACTTTCAAAATAATGGTTTCTACAAAAAAAATTCAAACAGTTTCAAAATTAGCGTTGAAAAATTTGTCTTTAAATAAAAAAAAAATTAGAAATTTGTGTGGTGCGTGGTAAAGTACATTTGTTTCGTCTAATGGTCTAATAAAAATATATGGATGTGGTTCAAACCTTACTCAGTAAACTAAATTTTTTATACTTTTTTAAATGTAACTGAGAGGCTACACAATAAATATTAGTAATAGTCAGAGCTAGGATTTTGTAGCTAAATAAATCTATTAAAAAGCATTTTAAGCAGGGTCGCCGTATCAATGGAGGTAGTGGGGGCAATTGCCTCCACAAAATAAATATATATAAATACCACTTTGGGTGGAAATCGCTCTTTGAGTATGTTAAATTTTGAATAAACAATAAATTGTTTTTTTACCAAATATATCAAACAATTCTGAACCTCAGTTCAGTTTATTAAAGTTTTTTTATTCAAACAAAAAAAAAAGCTATTTTTCTCCGTCAGTTTTATATTCCACTATTAACAACAGAAAAATAAATTACACACAAAAAAGAAACTTATCAAAATATTTTTCATAATAAATTTATACATATATATATGTATAATTTATAGATATGTATATCTAAATTTGAATTTTCGAAAAGTTTGGAAAAAAAGTTATGAAGGTGTTTTTGTCAAATTTTATATTGTTATTCTGGTCGAATTTCGATTTGGTGATATTAGTATTTATTATTACATAACCTATTGTACAAATCTGATAATTTACACGAATAATGAATTGTGCATGGATTATTCTGTTACTAAATAATAAATAATAATTGTTAAAATATTGATAATTACTATTACTGTATATTAACTGAAGCTCTGACCACAATCATTTTATTGAAGAATTAATTTATTGTTTCTTTAAAATCTAACACACCTGCCAAGAACAGTGGCAACCCGAATTTTTTTAGTCAGTGAGATAAGAAAATTTCTACTACACCACCCACGTTTCACACATTTCATTAATAGACCTAAAGGGTGACAAAGGCGAATTTCTGGGGGGAGGGGTGATGGGGCAATTGCGCTTCCATAGGCCTCTGATTTTTCTGAATTTAAGATGAGAGAAGAAGCTAATTTTTTCATAATGATGTTGTTTCTTTTTTTTTTTTTTCATGAAAATACTTTTTGTACAGAAATACTCGTCCAAAAATTACATACAATAATTTTTTTGATCATAAATTGCAATCCAGTGGTACTTTAAAGAGGTAATTTTTCTAAATTTTCAATAAATATTCCAAAATCAAGAAAAATTGTGAACAAATAGAATAAGAACGACAAAATTTGAATAAACAAGATTTTTTAGTGATTTTGATTATTATTTTGATAAACAGCCGAACTTTAATTAACCGTGTCGCGGTTATCCGTGTTCACAATTTGCATGCACATTCTTCCAGAAATGTTTAAAAAGTATGGACTGTACATATTATAAATATTTATAATTGAACATTTTATATCACATTATAATTATATTTAACTATACGATATTGAAAAACGTATTAACAACATTTTTGACGATAACAATATAAAAATAAACAATACATAGTTATAATTGAAAATTTTACTTTTACATTACATTATAATATACAATATCGAAAAACCTATTAAATGACATTTTTGACGATAAACAATATTTTAGATATATTATAATTTATGTTTATCAAATCACCATTAGTTTACTTTTGGTTTCCTCTATAGCCGTTCAGGCATAATCTATCTAATGTTTCTATTTAAAAAATGCATTATTATAAAAAGTCTCGATTAATATTCATTTATCTGTGTGACCCCTTCCCACCATTACTCCGGATAATTGAGATTCCACTGTAACTCTAAAACTTATAGGACTAGACACTTAAAATTTGGTACTTTTGTTATACACGGAGGCCACTTGTATATTTATATCTTGTCGCCACTCAATAACAACGTGTTACATTTAGGGATATGCAGTAAGGCATTTGGTAAAAGTTTTCATGGCGTAGGTCAGTTCACCGGATGTTTGGTCGACTCGCTACGCTCGTCGACGCTCCGCAAATCAAAAATATCTCTCGGTTTGTACAACGTGGAAACATTTCGGCTTAATAATCGCCCCCCCAGGTGATTATAACCCCCCGTAATAATTTGTGAGGTATTAATGGTACTTTTGCCAAATGCCTTACTGCATATCCCTAAATATAACACATTGTTATCGCGTGGCGGCAAGATATAAAGATACAAGTGGCCTCCGTATATAACCAAAGTACCCTAAATCCAATATTGACTGAATGAGAGCTATTTCAAATTAAAAAAAAAAAAAATTTTAAAAAAATGGAAATTTTTCTTTTGAAAATTAAAATTTTAATTATTTTTAACTCTACTATATATTTTTTATTTGCAATTTAATATACAGGAATTAAAAACTTAAAATACTCAATAGTTAGGTACGTCGATTTTAGCACGTGTTCTACACAACGGAGGGACTTTTGAATAATTTATCGAGTATTTTAAGTTTTTAATAAAACCTTGTTATTCTGGTCAAATTTCGACTACTTTGTGATACTAGTACTTATTATTACATAACTTATTATACAAATTTGATCATTTACATGAATAATGAATGGAACATGGATTATTCTATTATTAAATAACAATTGTTAAATGAACTGACAATTACTATTTACTGTTATATATTCACTGAAGCTCTGTTTAGAATTGTTTGATTAAAGAAATTATAATATATTGTTTCTTTAAAATTCAACATACCCTCCAAAAGTATCCCACCCGAGGTATGAAAAATACCCATGATGCGAAGTATGTCTGGCTAATTTAAAACTTAGTGTCTCTAGAATTTCTTAATTTTAATATTTTAATTATTACCAAATGAATTAAGTTCAGAAAAAATATTAATGAGTTTAATTTATAAAATAATATGTGTGGTTATCATAAAAGGGATTAATTATTGATATTTACTATTATTTACTCATTTGGTTATTTGTAAAAGAAAATAAGAGGTTTTTGAACTAATAAAAATTATTATGGTAATCTAAATTAATAAGTGGTTTTTTAAGTTCTTATGAGATTGAATGTTAAACATATTTCATAATACTCGTATCATATAAATCATACTTTATACAATGTGATCCAACTTGTGGTCTGCAGATACTTTTTATGGTCCATTTATTTTACAACTTTTTCAATGTATTATTTTAATCATTTAAATGCAATATCATACGAGTTAAATTGTAAGGGTTTATTAACAATAATATTAATATATTATTATTAATCTATGAATCATATCTGTGCCCTTATCTTTATTCGTTAATTAGTGTTCTTTTTTAGATGAACTTTGTTATAATCAATTTCACCAAACTATTGTGCCTACATGGCATCTTATTTTGTTTTTCTTTCAATATTTTTGATTCTGGTCTTCATTCTGATATTTGTCAAGTACATTATCATTAATTACTTAGTATAACTCATTTTTAACTTTTGTGATTCTTTAAATTTGTCATTTAGCACCACAATTCAATTTCTATTTTCCTATATTTCCATAAGTATGTTTTCAATAAATTTTTCTTTTTATATATATGTATATTTCTTAAATTGAATACCCAGTTAGAAATTGTAATTTAAAAATATAGCTGTAATAGTAATAGTAATAATAAGTATCATACAAAATGTTAAAAAAAATCTGTTTTATCTCGTACTGTCTAAAAATATTATTATTTATATTCAAGCATCTTTGTTTTTAAAATATGTTTTATTATATTTATTCATATGAAAAAATATTTATTTTATAATTGTGAATATTTATTGTAATTAAAGTCAATACCATAAAATATTTTCCATACGTCACATTTAAAGTTTACCTAATTACTTCAATTAAATAAGTAAAAATAATTTTCTACCTTTTGATGTAATTCTCTATTCAATGATTAGATTAGTATATTAAAAATGATATATTATTGACATATTTTAATTATTTATAAGATTAATTATAGTGGTTTATAATACCAATTACCCTGTAAATAAATAATATTAAAATATCTTAAACGTATTGAAGTTTTATAATAACTCTTACTATCATTTTATACTATATTTTAACATTTTTAATAAATCATTAATATTGTACATGATAAAACATTAAAATCATTTAAAATGTGATAAAAAAAAAACTTTAATATTTACAAAATAATAAATTTTATTTATTTGGCAATAAGATTTATAAAAAGAGCCCTACTGGGTATTAGAGCTTTCGATTAATTGACCGAGTATTAACTTGGGTCTCATTTACACTTATCTTAAAAGTATCAGTACCCGTGTAAAATCCGAAAATCCGGGTACTCGTGTATTGATACAAGTATGATTATTTAGGAATCAGCGTGTCTAAAAAACCTATGTATTTAAATTTTGTTTAAATAATTTATGTACAATGGATTCCGCTTAATATGGGCTTGTTGGAACCAAACCTATTTGCCCACATTTAGCGGTTGGCTATTTAAACCAAAATTATTTCAAAAACAGCAATTTTTAATATTGAAAATTGTGTATATTTTCCACACGTAAGCCACAAAATTTAAAACATTTAAACAAATAAATAAAAATACAAAATAATAATGAATTTTATCACATGCTAATTACAATTAATATTACACATTTAGATTTAGGGAATTTGAAGCTGTGTAAAAAATAATTTTTTATACAATATATTCATAAATACTTACGCTCCACTCAAAGTTGTTATATTGAAGAAATTATTCAAGGTTTCTTTAAAGTTTATCACACCCACCAAATCCTATCCGAGAAGCGAGAAATAACAATAGCGTGTAGTATAGATTTTTAATAATAGATTTTGTAAATGTACACATATAGGTCATTTCCAGTTCCCTCTAATCAATTTATCTTATCTGCCATCTACCTAATCATTCTAATCTGTTAAATATTTATAGAGATATATAGAGTGATTCTAAAAAGTCAGTTCTTTAGCGTACCATGCTATAGCATTCATGTCTATCAACATGTTCAGAGATAATGAAATCTAATTGATATTTAATATCGTCTCAACTCCCAATATTCGTATAAGAAAAAATAATTTTTTTTTGTTAAAATTTTTTAAATTCTTATTAAAACATATATAACTAAGAACAATGATAGGATGACTCCTCAGGGGATGGCATGCATACCCGGCATACTCCTATGTCGAGGAACGAAGTATCTACATATGTCTAATTTTTTTGTCTATACTTATCTTTGCTTTAACAAACTTTTTTAAAATTATTATTTTAATTTACTTTTTGCACTCCATTAATGTATATTAAATCAAATTTATTTGTGTGTTCAGCTAATGAAATATACAAAAAAAATTACTTTAAAAAGTAATTTAAAGTAAAGAATAGACAAGAAAGCTGGACATACTTCTTACCTCGGATATTCTTCGCTTCTCGTTTCAAATACTCTTGGTGGGTATGTAGCTTTTTTCTTAAATCCAAATTTCTTAAATCTAAATGTGTAATATTAATAATAATTAGCACATGATATTATTCGTTATTATTTTGTATTTTTATTTATTTGTTTAAATTTTTTAAATTTTGTGGTCTACGAATGGAAAATATACACAATTTTCGATATTAAAAATTGGTTTAAGTGACCAACCGCTAAATGTGGGCGAATAGGTTTGGTCCCAACGAGCCCATATTAAGCAGAATCCATTGTACTTAAATTATTTAAACAAAATTTAAATACATAGATATTTTAGACATGCTGATTCCTGAATAATCATACTTGTATCAATACACTTGTACCAGGATTTTACACGAGTAATTTATTACATGAGTATTGATACTTTTAAGATAAGTGTAAATGAGATCCATGTGTGTGTATTGGTTAATACTCGATTAATAAATCAAAAGCTCTAATACCCAGTAGGGCTCTTTTTCCAAGTCTTATTGCTAAATAAATGAAATTATTTTACATTATTTTGTAAATATTTAAGTTTTTTTTATCACATTTTAAATGATTTTAATGTTTTATCATGTACAATATTATTGATTTATTAAGAACGTTAAAATATAGTATAAAATGATAGTAATGGTTATTATAATATGAAAACCGTTTTTGTTTGGGAAACAAAATCAGTTTGTGCTGTGCACTGGTTTGATGTACAAAGCCTAAATTTTGGAAGAATTAGTTTTAGGTCCATTGCTATAGCATTTTTTTTTTTTCATGCGAATTTGTGTGTTATTGCCAGTTAGTGAAGTTTTCATTACTTTGTTCTTTAATGCAATACGGAAATATTTTATCGGACATAGTACAAATATTCGAATGTAGTGATAAAAAAAAAAATTGGTTACCTATACAAAATGTTATTCACAGTTAAATCGGCACTAAATCACTAGAAAAATCGTTATACAGCAGTTTACTAAATATAACGAAAACGGGATATAGTGCATAAAGTTACTATGATAGTGACGTGTACTTCATAATATGATACTGAATTGGCGTTATCACTAGGAAGATCCCTTTACATTGACTAAGTTTTTAGAGTAAAGTTGTGGCTGAAACGATAATACTGATAAACTACTTAAATAATTATATTACGTAATAAATTATATGTTATTATAATCATATTTCACTTATGACATTACTGAATGAATTAATATAGATTTTTTAGAAACAGGTTGTGAATTATTAAGAAACTAACACTCATTTTATCACATGGTTATGCACAATTCATTTTAGTACTGTTGACCATACCATTTTATTTATAAAAATTATTAATTCATTAACCCCTACCCAACCCCTTTAATAGGTGGGGAAGCTGCTCATCTATAAATAGGGATCGGTGCCACTTCTCACATGATTTCTTTGTATGAATTTATAATTTTCATAGAATTTTATTTTGTTTTAAGCATATTTCTCAAATCACATCGTGCTTTCCACTTCTCAATCAGATGTTATATATTTGCTGAATATTTTAATTTGGATGATTATACCTAAAAAAAAAAAAACAATAGACTCGTCTTCAGATCTTCTATATCTGCGCCTGCTGTTCGAAAAATAGTATAGCTCTACGTGTAAAAATCATTTTGTTTTGTGGAGGACATACAGGTTGACCATTTTCTTTTGCATATTAAATATCCTGATTTCGATAAATAAACAAAAAATAAAAATGATTCCCTTACGGAAAAAGAAGCCATCAAGATATTGTTCGTCTCCGTTATTCTTTTTCTATATGATGTTGGTTTTAATTGTTTTAATTACAATGTTGTGATTTCGGTTATGCGTGTCATATATATATATATATATATATATATATATATACAGATGGCATGATGATGTAGAATTGTAGAATAATAATTGAGTTTAAATTCATCAGTATCACCAATATTTGGCTCAAAACTATACGGTTTTATAGAAATTATAAAGTGCAATATGTTTAACTTATGATGATGAATGCGGAGTTCGGAATAACTAATATTTTACAACAAAATTTTAATACTATTAACTACAGGTAACGAAATAAAACAAATCTGATCAAAACATAGTCTATATTCTATAGTGATAGGAACGGAAAACCCATAAACTGTGTGTATGTTATTGTTTATATTAGTATATAAACATTAGTAATATTATTTATCAATTATAAAATAAACAAAAATATATATCAATTATAGATAACATTTACATTATCTACCTTTAATATTTATTATTTGAATAATATGTTGGTGTTAGTTTGTAGGAAAATGTCTAAGCCAGTGGTTTTCAAACTTTTATTATTTATACACGGCACACCGTACACTTAAAAATTTTCACGGCACACTGACCTTTTTTTTTTAGATGAACAAAATTATTTTGAATTAATTATACCTAATTGTAAATACATTTAATTAGTAATGTGTGATTAATGGGCTAACAAATATTTATTAATGATAATTACATTGTATTCTTAATTAATTAGTTATTAAATTTATTTACAAAAAAAAGGTAGGTTATACACAAGTACATTTAATGAGAAATGTGTGCCTAATGGGCGTTACAAATATGTTTAATGCTCAGACGAATTGTTGACAGACATATCCGCATTTTTTCTTTCTCCACTGAATTTAGTTTTTCTCGTTTTAGATTATAAACGAAGTGAAGAAGCTAGTGTTTTTACAATGATGTTTATTTTTTTATTATTTTTTTTTTGTGTACAAATTTTCGTATAGAAATACTTATCCAAAAGTTTCGATCAATAACTTTTTGAAATTGGATTTGCCTCTAGATTAGGGTGACCATACGTCCTGTTTTATACAGGATTGTCCTTTATTTCGGCTCTGCGTCCTGTTGTCCTGATAAACTTCTCTCGGGACGTTTTTTGTCCCATAATTTCAAATCTGCCCCATATTAACCCATTTTTTGACTTACTGTTGATTTAAAATTTTTGAAACTTTTGAAACGAAATTATTGAATAAAATAATGTAAGAATCTAGAAATCTTGTGGATGTCAATAAATAAATTATAATCGTAAAATGAATTTACAAGTTGTTTTTAGAAAGTAAAGTATACAATATACATGAATAAAGGATTTGAAGAAATTTTAATAAGTATCAATTTAGTTTAATTATGATATATATATTTGTAATAAATACTTATTTATTTAAAAATATTATGAAAAATATTTTTGTCCTGTATTTAATTTTGGAAAAACTACCCAAAATTTGACAAAAACGACTCGGAAACCATCAGTTTTTGATCCTAATTTTATGAAAATTTAAAAATTGATAAAAAATTATATAAGAAAAATTTTGGCGCAAGAAAATTTTGAAAATGTGAAAAAAAATTTTGGATATTTTTCTAATATTTTTTTTTCTCATTTTTTTATATTAACTCCCTCGTTCAGAATCGTTTTATTGAAGAACTGATTTATTGTTTCTTTAAAATTAAATACACCCCTCAAGAGAATCCCACCCATCGTGTGAAGTATGTCCGGCTTTTTTATTTTTATATTCGTAAGCGCTGAAATCTTTGTTAACATCCGGGTCGGTTGCGACGGCCGACGGATGTACTGTCTGGGGTCTGTAATTATCTAAGATTACTTATCTTAAACACTTGATTCCTACTATGTATAAATGTATAGCAAATACATAACGATTGAATGCATTTATTTTCTTATATCACAATATTCAATGCAATCGTTAATTTTTGGAAAACCGCGGCATCCAGTTTGAAAACCACTGATCTAAGCTCTTATAATATGAAAACCGCTTTTTATTTTGTGTATTTTAAGTAAACATATAAATAAATAAAATACTCGTCGAGAAAATTCATGCATTAAAATAGGCGGGCAGCAATCCGTTAGAACCTGTGACATTACGCATCATTTTAAAATGGTAATAATGAACGAATGGAATGCAGCAATGAAAAACTGTTTTACCGAAATTTATATTTTTTTTTTTTTTTTTTGTTTTACTATTAAAAAATATTTTTTCTAATTTTTCTTAGATAGTCCTTTAAATTCATACCAGTTTAAAATTAACTTATTTCTTTAATTACCTTCTTTACAAAAACAAGACATAGCTTTATTAATTAGAAATATAATTATAATAAACAATGTTCTATTTGAAACTGAATTAAATATTCCAAAACTTTAAATATTATGTATTGATACTACCTACAAATTATTCTATGCATTCTTTGAACATTTATTCTTTTTTATCAAAAATGTAAAAAAGTAGTTGACACTGGTTAACCATTACTATCATAAATCTATTAAGAACAATGTTCTAGTCTTAGTTTTAGTGTTCATAATCAAGTTAAATAAAAGTTGACCAGTAACAAAAATTTATTTATTTTTATTTAAAAACGTTTATTTTGTGAAATTTTATATTACATAATGATTATGATAATTGACCTTAAAAAAAAACCCAAGGCGAGTGCAAGTGTCCCTACTTGTTCCTCCCTGAAGATACCTTTGGTGTGTTTCTTAATATAAATAGACTGTATAATTGGACATAATCAGTATAATATGTTATTTTATAATTTGTTATTTAATATATCTGCCAAATTTAACTCCTTATCCTACTTTAAAAACAAATAGAAGCAAAGTTTAAAAACAGTGAGTTGGAGATTTTCAGAATATTAAGTGTATGAATAATGAGAATAAATCAACATTTAAAAGCCTAGAGAATGTTAAAAGCTATTATAGTTCTAATAAAATGATCTTGGTAGTGGGTAAGAGCCTTCATGAAAGGAGGCAAATATTAGAAATTGATATTTAAATACTATTGATCGAAGATATTGAAATAATAGATGTAATTGTTAAAATTAAAGTTACTTAGTCCAATCAGATTTAAAAGGACGCTATGCCAGTATATGTTATCTCTGTCTTACCAATGTACAACATAGTGAATTTGCGATCAGCAGAATCAATTTCATAACATAATTTTGAAGATTAGAGTCAAATGATCAATTATAAAACTTAAAGATGAGAACATTATCTGTGATTGTACATGGGTTTTTTGTATATTTCAATTTTCAAGTTAGTTATAGATGCGTTAAATATAACAATTTTAAAATACTCATAACTTGCTTAAAAATTGAAATATCACAAAAAACCCACATACACATTTTTAAGTTTTATAATAGGTTACTTGACTCTAATACTCAAATTGACGTTATAATATTGATTCTTCTGAACTTGAATTCACTATAATGTACATTGGTAAAATGAAGACAACATATATGGGTGTAACGTCCTCTTAAGAGTAATAATTTAAAATTAATTTTTTTATGTTAAAGGAATTTAAATTCTTTTATTGCATATATTCAAACAATATTATACTTAAATTTGTATATTTATATAGCCATATACTATATATATATATATATATATATATATATATATATATATATTATATACTATATAATCATTACTAATTAATCTACTTCTTAATTTTTAGAGCCTTTCACTGAGTACCAAGTATATATTACTGCAAAAGGTGAAAAGAATTTAAATAGTGAACCTTCAAATACAGTAAATCAAACTACTGATGTTGATGGTCCTGGTCCACCAATTATTATAAATGCAACATGTATACCAGGAACTGGTGGAACGTCTATTTTCTTACAATGGACTCCACCTGATCATTTTTATAAATCAGTAGATGAATATTTCATTACTATTTTGAAGGAATCACAAAATGTTTCAACAGTGCAAGTTTTTTTACAAAAAGAAAATCATAATTTAAATGTAAATTTATTATTGATTTTGAAATACTAGTCGTAATAGTCTATATCACGAAAAGCGGCAATTGACTCCAATATATCAGGTGGTAAAGGTTATTAGTGCAATACAACTTTCATTTATTTTAAATGTAATCAATATGGATCCATATTGATTACATTCCATTTCATTATTTATGTACTATTGGTGATCAACATTTTTTAAATACAATAATCACTTTTTCTATAGTAGAATTTTCAAAATACACTACTATTCAATAACCAGGATTTCATAATTTACTCTCAGCTACCATTTTTCGTGAAATGGACTACCTAATTTTTTTTATATTATATTTCGTTTGATAAATTGTTAAATAATATATATGTATATTATTTTATTTTCAGTATAAGCAGTTTATTGTTCAAAATTTAACAGATAATGCTATGTATGAATTAAAAGTAAATGGAGCAACAAATAGTTACCTAAGCACTAAATTAATTCATGGTCAATATTCAGAGCCACGTTCGGTGTACCTACATAAGGATTGTGATAATAATAATAGTTTGAAAAATAATCATTATTTTATTGAAAATACCAAATCACTTTTGATTGGCTTATGTTGCGTTTTTGGATTACTTTTTATCATAGCTATTGTATTGTTTTGGCAGTAAGTTTATTTTAGCTAATTAACACATTATAATATTCCTTTAAGTTACTTTATTTATCGCCATAGTTAAAAATATGTGTGATTATTTACATGTAACACATCAAATAAAATGTTTTGTACAATAGATGCCATCCTGTGTGTAGGGTATATTTTCATGCTGCTTATTATTATCTGGAGGATCCACCATTTATCTCCCATACCATACCTACATTACCAAATTCTGATTGGTGGAAACACAAAGAAGAGTCTCATGTAGTAACAGTGGAAGGTTTTGGAAGGCATGTTGCTAGTTTGCATGTAGATGGAGATATTGGTTTTAGTAAAGAATATGAAATCATACAAGAAGAGTCTATGAATTTTGATTTCTCTACTGAAGCTTCGCAATTGCCAGAAAACAAATCAAAAAACAGATATCTCAACATAGTTCCATGTAAGCTGATAAGTAGAAAATCATTTATTATGTTTTAATACCCGTGCGTGCATATGATGTGTGTGTGTGTGGGTGTTTTCTGAATATTTACCCTATCTTTTGATGTTATATTGGAAATATTTCAATTTAATTTTAGATTCTGTATAAAACGAAAAAAATAGTGTTTTTACAAAAATGTTTTTTTTTATATGTATAGAGAAATTTGTTGAAAAGTTTTGGCCTGCAATTTTTTGAATCAGAATTTAGCTCTTGATAGTACTTTCAAGAGGTAATTTTTCAAAATTTTCATTAGTTTTCAAAAATTTGAGAAGAACTGCCTGAAATTTGACAAAAACAAATTAGAACTTTTTAATTCAAATTTTATGAAAAATATATAGACTATAATATAAAGAATATTTTGGTGAAGAATTATTTATTTTTCTAACTTTTTTCTCATCAAAATTTTTTTTTCAATCAAACAGACAATTATTATTGTGTGTTGACCAGAAAACTCTGCTCAGAACCATACTCAGAAAATGATTTATCGTTTCTTCAAAGGTCAACATATCTACAATATTTATCCATCCGAAGAGCAAAGAATACCAATGGTGCTAACTATGCTTGGGTTTTTTTAAACAATTTTTTTTTAAAATTATTATGGCAAAGGTTAAGTCGTTATTATAATATATTTCGTTAAAAAAATGCACTAAAATTTTTCTTAAATATAAATAATTAAGACTACTGACTTTCTTATCAATTTACATACTGTGTGAACAGGAACAGATTTGGAGAATTTGGGATTTTTCCCAGATTATGAATAACTGTTGAAAATGTATACTTAAGGTTTGTTAAGGCTTATTGTATATTATGTTGTTACTATGTATCACATTATTACAAAATATTTTGTAAGCAATATGCCAATATGTACCTGTTAACATCACATTAACTTATACATATTTGTTTAACTTATCATGATTACAGATAGGCACATATTGTTTTAAACCTTACATTTATGATTAGGTTAGGATAGTTTGGATTTTTTAGCAAACACTACTTTTTAAGGGAGTGTGATAGAGACATAATTCTCATAGATAAATACATTTCAAACAGTTTTGTTTCAATGAAGTTAACTTGTTTTTGGCTCATTTTTACTTTTTTTTTTGCTCTTTCTTTATTTTAATCCTTTTTTTCTAATTGTTTATATAATTTAAATGAAAAATTCACATATCTCTAAATATATTTATATATTCAGCTAGTAATTTGGTGAATTAGTATGACAGTATTTTTTAATTTTCTCAGGCCAGCCTCTCCCCAATATTTGAAAAATGTTTTAATTAATATGTATTTGTAGGTTAGAAGTATTTGTATGTCATTTTGGATTTTCATATCATTAAAAATAAATTTACAGATGATCATAGTAGAGTCAAACTTCATGTGAATAATATACCTGGAAGTAATTCTGATTATATTAATGCAAACTATATTGATGGTTTTGAAAAAGCTAATGCATACATTGGTACACAAGGACCATTACCATCGACAATTATTGATTTCTGGCAAATGATTTGGGAACAACATGTTCATGTTATTGTAATGATTACAAATTTGGTGGAACGTGGTCGGGTAATTAAACTTTTAACAAATTTATAAAATTTAACTAAACAATGACTATGTACAAAAATCTAAGCAAATTAATTTTATTTGTAATTATTTGAACATTTTTTTTTATAGAGAAAATGTGACCTGTACTGGCCAAACGAATGTATAGAAACTTATGGTTTTATCCAAGTTAAATTATTAAAAGAAGAACTTATGGCTATGTATACAGTTCGTACGTTTCAAGTACATCATACACGGGTAATAATAATTTGCTTTAGTTTCAATTGTTTTAACACTTCTATTTTTTTTCTTCATGTGCCTATCTAATTTGAATGTTGGCGACCATTCCAGCAATAATCTCTCAATACGAGTCAGTTACGACTAAAACAACTCTGTTGAACTATTTCCAAACTATTCCTCTAGATTCTGTAGCCATGATTTTCTTCTTTTATTTTAAGTCCTTTTTTCCCAAATATTTTTCTTTACAGAATAAATTGAAGTATAAAATACCTACTTTCATTTTTCATTGTGTATCCTAGGTATTGGAACTTTCTTATCTTTATGGTTAGTTATCTTTATTAGCTCAGTGTCCTTGTTCATTCTCCTAAGAACTTCGATATTTGTAATCCAAGCAGTCCATGGTATTTTCAGTATTCTAATACATAACCATAACTTAAATGCTTTTATCTTCTTTGAACTGGCATTGTTTAAAGTCCAGGATTCTATACCATATAGTTGCACAGAGAACACAGTATCTTATGTGCCTCATTTTTGTTTTGAGATATAAGTTATGACTTTGCACTCATTTTGTTACATGTTGTCCTTGCTTTGCTTATACAACATTTTAATTCTTGTTTGTTATCCCATCTTTCATTTAGTATTGTACCCAAGTAGAAGTATTTTTCTACTCTTACTATTTTGGTTTAATTGACATAACGCTTCTATATAAAATATAAATTATTTCTACTTTTAGGCCAAAAAGAAAAAAAATACGCCATTTGGTAGAACAATATACCAATATCATTATACAAATTGGCCTGACCATGGTACCCCTGATCATCCTTTGCCAATTTTAAGTTTTGTAAATAAATCAGCTGGAGCTAATCCTCCTGAAGCTGGTCCTATTGTGGTTCATTGCAGGTCTGTTATTTTATATTTAAAAAAAATTTTTTTTATGCTAAATACTATAACAATTCAATTTATTTTTACAGTGCTGGTGTTGGTAGAACTGGTACATATATTGTATTAGACACTATGCTTAAGCAAATTAAGAGTGAAAAGGAAGTGAACATATTTGATTTCTTGAAACATATTCGACAGCAAAGAAATTTTTTAGTGCAAACTGAAGAACAATATATATTTATCCATGATGCTTTGTTAGAAGCAATAAATTGCATGTATGCTAGTATTAATAAGAAAACCTTGACAAGTTATCTTCAAACAGACATTGCGGATTGTAAAATAGCGTCTTTTGCATCAGATTTTGAAAAACATTACAAGGTAAAAATGTCAAATATATAAATATATTTATGTTTGACTAGATAGACCCATGCACTTAATTGCCCATAGTAAATGCCACATCTTATATGATTTAAATTTTATTAAATTTGTTGTTTAATACTTAGTGCCATGGTAACTAAAGTTATCTATCTGTCCATCAAAATTAATTCAGCCCGTACAAACAGAATAAACTCTTCAGTTTTATTTATTTATAGATCATCGTGTTATCATGTTTACCAAAGTTTTTTACTGGCTCATCTTAATCCTTTTAAAGTGATTTTAACCATTTAGAAAATTAACCTGTACAAACAAATTTTTTAATTTTATTTACATAGAGGTTGCCTTTAGAATAGGTATAATGTTTAACATGGTTAACGAATTCAACAAATTATGTAAATGTGAATGATATAAACTGAAATTTTCAAGTCTCTATCATAGTTTAGGCTCTAGGTTGGTGCTCAATTAAACAAGACTTAACCACTTTTATATACAGTAGAACTTCTATTATCTGGGATAATGGTGGGAGGTGTCACACAAAATAACAAAAACCACAGTTAATCAAGACTTTTTGTTTAATGAATTATGTACAAATATACCATGTTGTATACATATTGTGTGTACATTTTCATGTTATAAAGATATCTGGGCTTAAAATATGAAGTAAATTGTTATTGTTTTTGCAATTTGAAATTATTTTTCTTTCTTCACTTCTAACTTTTTTTAAATTTATGACATGGAAACAAATATTTGGTGTTGATACATACAAATTTTCAGATGAGCAAGGACAGATTATTGTGAACTTAGATAGTCGAAGTTTTACTGTATTCAGATGATATGTATATACATATAGTTATGTTTATAAAAAAAATATTTTATACATTTTAAATAATTGTATATGAAATTTTTTATATGTTTAATAGATGATAACATCATTTGTTCCACAAGAATATTTATTACTTTCAGCAAATAAGCCATTTAATAAAATTAAAAATAGATCTCAAGAATTTGTTCCTGTAGAAAATTCTCGGGTGCATTTAACACCAAAACCTGGAGTTGAAGGAAGTGATTATATTAATGCATCATGGATTATTGGTAAATATTTAAGCTTTAAAAGAAAAAACATATTCTAAAAATGTAACTAAATGTAAAGTGTTTTAATGTAATGTTTTATAGAATTTTTATATTTAATATACATTTACTGCTTTTACTGACTAATGATAATAATTAGTGGACTGTATCTTTGATTTTTGAAAAAAAAAAGGAGAGTATAAAATTCATGTAACATTATCTAGAGAACAAAGAACAAAATATTTCGGGTTGAGACACTCACCCAAAAGTGATCTAATGCTAAAAATGGTTGAGGGTCTCAAATTGATTGTTAACCTACAGCTTTCCAATATGTGAAGAGTATTTTTTTGGAGCTTTGCTACTACATTCAATCAAAAACAACACTTAATATTTATTTTGAAAAACTCCCCTGGAAGGGTACTTGGGAATATTGAAGGAAGCAGTTGGACCTTTATCATATTCAAACATCTATTTATCCTTCGAAAATTTTGTACATAAGTTTTTGAATAATTTAATTTATTATTGAAATCTTATATTATTACTGTTGTCTGTTACTTAGATTGGAACCAATTTGACTGGCGAATTCAACTATAACCTTAAAATATATTGAGTTAGATTGAATTTTTAAAATTTTTTTTCTGAATAAAATATAATCTCATCAAATGACTTCATTGAACTAGATTTTTTTTTAAAAATAGTTAATTTTAATACATTTTTATTCTTTTTTGTTATATAAAGTCTTGTCTTCATTAAAATATTTGAGAATTTATCACCATTGTCACAAATAAACAAGAGATTCTTTTCATTAAATATACCATTGCAATTTCAAAAAGCATAATTATAATTTAATGTTTTTAATCATAAATAAAAAGAAAACTTAGATACACTTCACACCAAGGATTATTCTATGCTCTCTGGATGAGATTTGGTGAATGTGTTAAATTTTAAGGAAACAATCATTTTTTTAATAAAAATTCTAAGTAGAGCTTCATTTATACAAGACAATTTTTCTTAAATATTATAAAGTTTATGATCATTGTATATCCTACCATCAATTAAAAACAGAAAAAAAATGTATTAGAAAAAAAATTTTTTTCACATATTAAAAATTCTCTTGCACCTAAATATTTTCCATATTACCATATTATTGTTTATCTGTGTATACATTTTCATAAAATTTGGTTTAAAAAATCAGTTAAATGTTGAAAGGTTAAAGTTGAAGGTGAATTCAGAATCTAAATGAGCTTAATTTTTTTCTTTTTATGAATTGTAATATTTCTTATCATAAATACACTATACTTTTAACTATCCAAATATGTCAAAAAGTGTATATTAAATATTAAATTATTCATAGAATTTAGGTATTTGTTTTTTCTGTCAACCTAATATAAAGATATAATTGATCTGTATTATACAAAATAATTTATTTAAAATGCTATATTTTGTTTAAATTAACGGAACGGATATTTTGTTAACCTAAAATATTCATTCATTTTTATTTCTGTTTTTAATTGACATTGAAATAGAAATGACATATTATTAATTTATTAGTTTATATAACATTAATATTTTAAAAATTTTTCCACACAATTATACTGTCAATTATTTAATTTAGGCTAATTATGGTAACTTAAGCAGATGCGCATCTTGGATTATTTTGTGGTGAATGCTGAATACTAATAGTTCTCTATTGGTCAGGAAAACTTGTAATTCATTTTTTTTTGTTATTTTTTTGAAAGACAGATCTTACCTTTCTGTCTTTTATTATAAGTATACTCATAATAACATCCTATTAAAAAATTAGTTATTTTCTCAATAAACATTGTTGAACCACATTAAAATAATAATTTAATTCTTCTTGGTTTTTTTCTATTTAACTCATTGATAATAAGTCAATATCTAAGTTTAAGTTGATTTTCTCTTATATTTAATGTACCTAGTTAAAGTATGTAGTGGATACTCAGTCATTGTAGAACACACGTAATTTTGTTCATTTTCTTAAGGATTAAAATTACCTTTAAAACAGTTATTATATGAACTGGAAACGTAACAAAAAATTCTATGAGAATTTGGAAATTAAAAGAAAGAAGAGAATTTGTCTCTATATTTTTCCATTAGATCTTTCAAAAGGTTTATTTCACTTTTAATACTAAAACTGAACATGAAACTTAATCTTGAGCATCGAATTTTGCTGAAAATGATATAATTTTAATATCTACTAACTTTTATGAAAACGAGCCCTCCAATTGGAATTACTTTAGACAATTTATTATTAAATCTACATTTTAATTTTTGAATAAAGTAGTCTAAAAATTAAATAAAATGGCTATTTAAATCTATCATATTATATTTATTTACCTTAGATTGTTATTGGCGTTATCAATAATATTACTCGTTTGATTTTGATGACCAATAAATCAGGGAACTTAAAACGTATAATATCCTTCATAAAATATTTGAGATTTTTGAATGGCATTTTAAAATAAAATATTGTAATTTAATATGTGTGAATGTCTTCAAATAGACAAATTATAAATTATGAAATTTATTGTTGAACTTGAATCTTGAAAAAATTAGGATAGAAGCATGTATTAATGATAACTTAACCCATGTTTTTTTAAAACACCAGAAAAAGTTTGTGATTTTATTATTCGGTGGAATTTATAATGTATATAAAATGTATAAATACTACAGTTGATGTTAGTCCATAGAACAACAGTTGTAAAAAAAGTAAATACGGAGATGGTGGGTGCTTCAGCTCCCAAGCACCTCTCCCCCCCCCTAAATCCGCGACTGACTTAGTAATAAAACGACTTCAAAATTGAATAAAAATGTTTCAACCCCATTTAAAAATCTTATTGATCAAAGTTATTTTTATAAAATTTTTACTATATTTTTTTAATAAACTTTTAGGATTTAAACGATTGGGTGAGTTTATAGTTACACAACATCCCCTTCAAAATACAGTCTTGGATTTTTGGCAAATGCTCTGGGATCACAATGCACAGACAGTAGTTATATTAACAGACATGACCGAAGATACGGTTCGTTTTATTAATATTGTTGAATCACACAAATTATTTAGTTCAAATCAACAGAAATATATTTTTCTATTATGTTATAGGATTCACTTGTTACATTTTGGCCAGTAGACTCCAGTACAACTTTAGACAGTGATAATTTTAAAGTGAAAAGTGTTCAAGAAGACAAAATAGGAAATGATTATGAAACAAGAGATCTTGTTATTCAATCCGTGCAAGATGATTTTATGCTTCCAGTTAGATTAATACACAGTAAATATTCTGTTAGAGAATTATCCTCATTGATTAAATTATTGGAAATCGTACAAATGTGGCATTTAGAATATCAAAATGGTCCTATTGTTGTAGTCGATAAGTAAGTATTCATTTCATGTAAATAAACTAATTTTACTTTTTAAACAAAAAATTTAAAAATTGAATTTTTACACCTTTTTTCTTCAATAAAACGATTCTGAACGAGGGAAGTTAATAATATAAAAAGTAAATGAGAAAAAAAAAAGTTAGAAAAAAGCCCAAAATTTTTTTTTCACATTTTCAAAATTGTCTTGCGCCAAAATGTTTCTTATATGATTTTCTATCTATGTTTAAATTTTTATAAAATTCAGATCAAAAAATGATGGTTTCCAAATCGTTTTTGTCAAATTTTGGATAGTTTTTTCCAAAAAAAAAAAAATTAAAGAAATAAGAAATTCAAAAAATGACCTCTTTTAAGTACAATCTAGAGGCAAATCCGGTTTTAAAAAGTTATTGATTGGAACTCTTGGACAAGTATTTCCATACGAAAAGTGGTACTTTGCTCGTCGGGGTGTTCTTCGCACATAGAGTGGGATTCTCTTGACGGGTGTATTGAATTTTAAAGAAACGATAAATTATTTCTTTAGTAAAACTATTCTGAACGAAGGAAGTTAATAATATAAGAAAAAAAATTAAAAAATTCGGAGTGCCGGGCTGGAATCAAACTCAGTGTTGATGAGTGCTAAGCCGGTTCCATTACTACTAGGCCTCAACACATTACTTCTAAAAAAATGTAGGTTATACACAAGTACATTTAATGATAAATGTGTCCCTGATGGTCGTTACAAATATGTTTAATTCTCGGACGAATTGTTGACAGACATACCCGCATTTCTTTCTCCCCTGAATTTAGTTTTTCTCGTTTTTAGATTCAGAACGGAGTGAAGAAGCTTATGATTTTACAATGATGTTTTTTCCCTTTCTGTAAACACTTTTTCGTATAGAAATACTTGTCCGAAAGTTTCGATCAGTATCTATAGAACCGGAATTGTACCCAGATGGTACTTATAAGGTCATTTTTCCAATTTCTCAATACTTTTTCCAAAAAAAGGGGAGAAACTGTCAAAAAATGCAAAATATGCAATTACCGAAATTTCCGTAAAATTGAAAATTACTTTTTGACATAACTTCTAAAATAATGCAGCTAGGGACTTGAAAGTTTTACCAACCACTAAAAATAGCTACGAGAACATGTCATTAAAATTTCAAAAAGATTTGATCACTTAAGTTGAGTATGGCATTTTGAAAATTTCTCATTTTCTGTTAGTTTTTATGTAATAAAATTTTTGATTTTTGATATTAAGTCTTGAAAATTTAATATGATCTCACTGATATATATGTCTAATTGATCTGAAAAAATCTCATCTGGGTGTGATTCTGGTTCCATAGAGATACTGATCGAAACTTTCGGATAAATATTTCTATACGAAAATGTTCACAGAAATAGAAAAAAAAAAATAAACATTGTAAAATCTTAAGCTATTTCACTTCGATCAGAATCTAAAAGACTTGGAAAATTATCTTTTTTTTTTTTATCTAACTTTTATAAAAATTTAAACGTAGATAAACAATAATATGAAAAAGCCGGACATACTTCGCACGATGGGTGTTTTTCGCACGACGGGTGGGATTCTCTTGACGGGTGTATTGAATTTTAAAGAAACAATAAATTATTTCTTCAATAAAACGATTCTGTGCGGAGCTTCAGTTAATAATACAAATCTATTTAATTAAAGAATAATATTTATTTCTGAAATTATTATTAATTTCTTTATAAAATAATTTTATGTCTGTAATGTAAGTATCAATTATAAATATTATAATAAGTATCTCACTATTATAATGTTCTTGTGTGATTCATTTAATTTAGAAAACGTGTAAGGGACGACGTTTTGCACAAAATTAAATGTTAAAAGTAGTTCAGCATACCTACCTGTAATATTGTAATTTAATTCCAATGAATGCTTTAAATATTGTAGTATTTATGGTTCAATCACAATGCATGAGATGGTTCAATAAATTGTTATAATCAGTTATAATATCCCATGCTGCCCTTTTATGATAAGCAGGATTTTTTTTCTTCTGAATTTCGTTCTCAACATTATTATTATTAATAATTTGTGTCGTTTCAAACATCCTCAATTAATTTCCTTCCATAATTTGACTAAGTGATAAGAGGTGTTATCAAACATACGAAAAACTTTAATACATTTTCCGATAATAGTTAGGTACACTGAATAAAATTCACTAAATTTTTCAAGTGTCCATTGATAGTCATTATAAAAAAGTAACCCATGTATATTTTTATTTATAGTAAATTATTAATAGTATTTAATATTCATAGTAATTTTTCCGATTTTTTTTCAATTAAAACCTTATTAAATTTTTAACTATTCGTCCATCGAACAATTTCGTACACCAAAATATCCGCAATGTAATTTTTCATCTACGTACCAAGATTCATAAAGATCGGCTGAACCAATTATTTTTTATATGCGTTTTAGTGTGTAATTTTAAGTGAAACCAATGAATTCTGTCAAAATTCCTAATTTAAACAGTTATAAAAAAAAACTTGAATAACGACTTTCGAAATTTTACGAGTACTGTTAGAAATACATATGAATACGTTTGTATTAAATTTTCAGCTCTTAATATCCATATATTAAAATTTTATGAATTAAAAACTAACAAAAAACGAGAAATTTTCAAAATGTCGTACTTTTGCCAAAATTGATTTGTAAAACCAATGCATTCTTTGCTCCACTCAGAATCTAAAATGTTTTGGAAAATTTGTTCAAACACTTCTTTTCCTCATTAATTTTTTTTTATTTTTTATAAAATTGTCTTTTTTTCCTTTCATTGTACTTTATTGTAATAATTATGATATAATTTTATTCAGTAGTATAAAAGTACTCTTTAATTTATAGTATTTATTTGAATTATTCTTAAATAAACAGGGATCTATAATTAAATTACTATTAGCCAATATGCTAAATAGTAATAACTGTATTTAAATAAAACTTCATTTCATTATAGGTTTGGGGGAACAGATGCAGCAATATTTTGCTGTTTAACAACAATTGGTAAACAATTACAACATGAAAATGTAGCTGATATTACATTGTATGCAAAACTTTATCATAATCAAAGACCAGGAATTTGGAAAGATATTGTAAGTGATATTTAACAAATTATTGAATCAATTTGTAATTTTTTATTTTATATAGGAAAATTATTTATTATTATACCGTGCTTTGGAACTTATGTCTGGAGGAAGCTGTTTTAATGTGTTACCTTCAAGTTCAATTACCAGTATAAATAACGTTGCAAATGGTAGTCATAATTCTGTTACTCTACCAAATGGAAATGCTCTCTCACCTAATAAACAAAATGGAGTATTAATTTCACAATCATAATTCTTAAAAACGTATGTAGTTTATAAGTAGCTATTAAGTAGTTTGATTATTTATTCAATTACTGTATTAGTACATTAACCATGTATATTTGTGTCGTCTTATTTATTATTATTTTTTTATAAACTTTTGTGTGAGATATAGGATAAATATGTATATATATATATATATATATTTAACTTGATTAACCTTTAATTGATTCTCTCAAGTTAAAACTAAATATAATTAATGTGACTAAAAATAAATAGAAACAATTTTTCGAAGAAGTTTTCAAATAGTTTTAATAAGCATGCGAACCAATTATTGCAATGTAGCTCTATATATTTTATTCTATAGATATTAGGATAATGAAATTTACAAGTAATATTGTTGTGGCAAAGTTAAAGTTATCTGTGACTAACATGTTCTACTATTAAAGGTGGCTTTAAATAGGAGTTCAAGTTTAAGTTTGTATTATTCTTTTAAAAATTATAATCAAAATTTATAAAAATTTTGAAAACAACTATGTTTTACATTTGCAAAGTTTTAAACAAAAACTTGATAACTAATTTGAATTTAATGATTTAATTCTATATGTATCTTGTATATTTTATGGTACCAAAAATTAGTAATGCTATCAACTTTTTCTTTATGTACTTTAATTAAATATTTAGATAATTTTTCTTTCATTTTTAGTTTTCACAATTTAAATGTTTTACTTATCTTATCACCTGTTTGATTAATTAATTTGATATGCGTTGATAAATTCTTCTTCTTTTAGACACTGACTACAATGTTTTAATCAATATTTTAACATAAATCTATCAAACTTTTTATAACATATTTTGCATACAAATTTTGAATTTAAATGAATAACTTGCGCATTTGATGACATTTCATGAAGTATACTTATATTTTTGTCAGATTTTATTTCTTTTTTTGAATATTTATGAATTGAACGTATTCATTTAAATAATTTATAATATGTATACAAATACATTTTAATAATGAAAACTAAAATACATCACAAAACAAGGATATATTTAAAATACTTTTCAATGGCGGCCTTTCAAGAATTTATTTTAAAAAATTCATGTAAATTATAATTACTTTGTTGTTTTCACAATTTTTTTTTTTTAAGAGAAATTTAAATAAAACCGCACTATATATTTATTAGTTAATGTTACATCAGATTTGTGTAATATAAGACAATTTAATTTAACTTTAAAATTTGTTTGTGCTTAAATTTATGTTAATTTATGTAAGTTATACTTCATTCCATTTTTTTTGCTTTATTCCAATTAATACTTATACTGTAAGTCTAATTTATCACCATAATTTGGAGTTATCATAATAATTCCAATATAATAATTTTTAAATTTCATTTAATATGTGCATAATATATTTTAAGTATTGTTGATTGCATTGTGTTACAAAATATATCTTTGAGAGTCATTTCTTAATCTCTCCAATAAAATAGGTAATGGCAACATATATTTATAAAGAAATTTTTTCAATGGTTTTCTTTTTTTTTTTTTTTTTTTTTAATATTTCCTTTGTTGCTATTATTTATTAAAATTGACTGCATATTTATGAGGTATATTATCAATAATATTTGATTATTACTTATAATACCTAAATATTTTGAATGATAATTAATATTGCTGGGATTTAATATTATTTATTTATTTTAATGTTGTTTTTTTAAGTTTTATAGCACTTCAGAAAGGTCGCCTAATAAGTTTAGTCTCAATTATTGCAATGTATCCAAATTTATTCCAAAGTGTAATTTACTAGTAAAAACTAGTATTAACTATTAACATCCATTAATTTTGTTTTTATTAGTTATTCCAAATTTTAATTAATGTTCTTAGAACAATAGCTGGATTGTTTTATTTTATACTAGTTTTGTAGTAAATGCTAGTTAAATTCTAAAATGTATGTTTTATTTATTTTAAATTAATACATTTATACTGAAATTCCCAAAAAACTTTGAAGTTTGTTTATTGTTTAAACATAATATAGAAATATGAATTAATATACCTTTTTTGGTTTAATTTTTTATAAATGAAATACACACTTTAAAACTTATCTAGTATTTACTGTGAGACAAAAAGTGAAAATAATGAAAATTTGTTATTATTAAAAAACGTTCAAGAACTAGTTAAAAATTAAATGGTCTGCATTATTAACTATGGCTAGGTATTAATTAAATTTAGTAATGACTTGAAATCTGGTATTTAACAATAATCATAATATATACTTGCTTTTACTAGTAAATTTCAGTGTTGACTAAATAATCATCACTTATTAATTTATCATAAATAAAATGTCAACTTTTCAAATTTAAATTTTTTTGACCAAAATTTAAATATTTGATCCAACCAACAAACTCAGATTTGTTAAATTTTTCAAATTTCTACTATCCAGTCAATTTTTTTAATGTCTTGATTACTTTCGTTACTAATTTTACTACCATTTAACCAATGTGATATTTAAATAGTTATGAACTTGAAAAAAAAAATTGAAACATCTAATTTATCAACAAACAAGGGAAAGAGCGGTTTTCAATTAAATTTTAAGTGATTACAAATGTTAAAATTTTTTATTTGCTAATATTTGATGAAAATAAAATAAATATGTATTCAATTAATTTTTTAATTTTATATATAATGCATTTGAATGCAAACATAAATTATTTATAATCATGATCTTTAAGTTTCATTTTTGTTTACTTTAGATTTCTTTTTAATTATTTTGGTAAAAATTCCTCTAAATTAAAAAGTAACTGTTATAAGTATATAAAATTGTAAATTTTTATTTCAATCTTAATTTTGAATAAACATTGACCTAGTTACAGTATTTTAATCTACACTTAAAATCAAATAATTTTGTTACATTTCTTAAAACTTATTTAGAATTGATATCATCAATATCATATATATTGATAATCAATAGATTGTATTATGTCAAATAATGATGTTTTAAATTTGTTGATACATCAAACTTTTTCCTATTCCCCTTGAGATTCTACATAACAAGAGTTTATTTTCCATATTTACATATTTTAGGGATAACATGTTATCAGCTTTTGTATTTTTATAATATACACAAGTATCATAAGAAGTAAATTTATGTTTTTTTATTATTAACATTTCTAAATATTGACCTATTATCTCATTGAAAGATGAAAATATTATTTATCTGTATATTATTTGATTTTTATACTGATATAACTATTGATTTAACATAGTTAGATCTCCCTTTATAAGAAAACATACTGCGACTTATTTTTATTATCTTAATAATTTTTACTCAAGTCTTTGTAGTTGGACAAAATATTTATTTGTATAGTCTTATTTTAACCTTAGAGAGAAAGCCTAAAATATTGTATGGTGCCATATTATTCTTATATTTGATCATCTTACCAATTGACCTTTCAATAAATTCAATATAACTTGATTTTATCAAGTATTTTGATTATTTAATTTATGGTTAATTTGTTTCAATGTTTATGGGCCTTTCATGTGTTATGATAAGTGTATGTAAGATAAATAATACAAATGATGTAGGTAAAAACATACTTATTATTTATAAATAATTGAAAATATCTTAAATATTCTAAACTTTCTTTTATGTATCCTTAAGTGACATTGTTTCATCAATGATTAATATTATCAATTATTGAACACTCCTATTTGGATTTTGGAAATAAATTTGAACAATTGGAGATGATATAATTTTTTTTTGATAATTTTCTTTGTGCTTCCTAAAACTGTGTTAATTATTTTAAAATGATCAAATTATAACATATGACCACCAAGTACAAAGTTTGTTGTTTCTATGTTTCTAGATCTCAAATAAAATTCACAAGAAATTTAAATCTATTTTTCAAAATTCAAATAAATAAATTGATATTATAATAATATAAACATAACTTATTTATACTGATATATGCATGTTTATTTAATTTATGGGTGGTATACACTGTTGATTAAAATTATCTTATACAATATTTTTTCTCAATATATCATCCATTAAATTAAAAATTAAATACATGTAATGTGTGTTTATTCATATATATATATATATATATATATATATATATATATATATATATATATGTATAAACATTAACTACTAAAAATAATGTTTACCAAAATCTATATATTTTGATAATTTTTCCATTAAGTTATTAATTTTTAATATTGTTCCAGTTTGAATTTATATGTATTACATCATAGCTTATATATGTATGCAATATATTAGGATCAGTAAAAGTAATGCCATAATTTTCTTTTGTTTTAATTTTGTCAATTATGACTATAGTATAGGAAAAAAAAATATCTAATAGGTTCACTTCTTTTTATTAACAATTATTAATTAATTATGTAATGTCAAAATATGAATTTAATATTTTAAGTATACAAAATAATTGACATCTATGAATTAACTTGTTCTAAAACTAGTAAATAGCTAAAAGTACACAATTTCTTAATAGAAATGTGGACGTAAATACATTCTTAAATTATTAGTGCACAATTAATCTAATAGTTTAGAATTAATTTTATGCTGCACCAATATTTGTATATCCATTATAGTCTTATACTACTAATATTAATATGTAAATGTTAAGATTACTATAATATAATTAGTGTTTGTGTACATTAGTTTAATACTAGTCATAAAAAAAAAAAAAAAAAAATAGCTAAAAATTGTATTTGATATTTTTTAACTGTAAATATATATTTACCTAAGGCTGTTTTGTATTGTATAATAAAACAAATTATTTTATTTAATACACATTAAACATATGCATAATAAACATATTCTGTGATTAATACATTAGACAAAAAAGGAAAATGTGTTTTCAAAATTGGAAATAGAAGATTGGGTAATATTCCAATTTTAGCTGCAAATATTGAGTTTTAAATGAGCTTTTTTCTTATTAAGTATAATCATTTTCTTGTGAAACATAACTGAGATAAACAAATCTAAATTAAATTAAAGTAGTTGATGAATTAATGACTATATTCTAATGGACTATAAAAATTATCTTTAAATGAAAATGGTTAGAAAATGTCATGTTTGTATTTAAATTCTATTTCATAGTCTAAAGAAGTCTTTTTCATTATAGGACATTAAGTAAATGAATGTTTTGCATTTTAGTTTTATGTGCACTAATGTAAAGCAAGATGTTTATATATTATATTATATATATTATATTATTATATATAGTTAGTCTAGAGAGTTTGAAAACTTAACATGTAAAAATCCATTTTACATGGTTATTAACTCTAACTACACTGTACATATTTATAACTAGAAAATTTATTGTCATTTCCTATTTATTTATAATTGTTTCCTAATGGTCTTTTGTATAAATTTAAGATTAAGTTTAATGTCTTCAATTGTTAGTCTTTTTTTGAGTATGGTTTTATTTGTAATAATTATTATTATTTAGCTATTTTATGAGGTTTATTGGAAAAATCTTTCAGTTCTAAAAGTACATTAACATACTTATTTTTAGTATTTAAACATACCACTTCAGTACCTATCTATTTATATTTTTTTCTTAGCACTTAAAATGTATAAATATTTTGGTCAAAATTATTGGTGTATACAGCTCCATGTTATTTTCTAGTTAACTGCATTCGTGCTAATTTGTTTTTTTTTTTAGAAATTATTGACTTTCATTGTTTACCATTGAAGTAATTATTTTAATAGTTCTATTTAATAGCTTTGTAGGTTAAAAAGGTTTGAAATAATTATTGACAAATTTGGTATCATTATTGAGTAAGGAAACATTGAATAAATGTTCATTTTGCTCAATAAAATATTTATTTTTTTATATTTTTTATGCCTAAATTTACCTTTGTCAGTAAATTGTGCCAAAACTAAATTATTAAATACACAGTAATAATTGTATTATTGCAAAGAATTTTATTTTAATATTTTGAAGTCTGATTAAATAGTATAGGTGAGTAGACGCTAAATAAAATACACAATTTTTTATTGGTTTCTCTGATAATTACCATTGAAAAATGTAATGATATATTGTATTACAGCTTATTGCAGTTTTTCTTAATATGCAATAAAAATAAAATGTAAGGAATAATTTAAATCGTACTCAGTCTGATTTGTATTCTATGTTTCAATTATTATAAAGTTATTTACACTGATCTATTTATACTTCATTATTAGGTCACTGAATATATTCACAATCCTCTGTTATTCATTAATGAATACATCTGGGGCCAGTAGTAGCATACATATGTTAAATTATTTTTTTACAAATTTTATCCATTCAAATTATAGAAGAAAAAATGTATGTACCTACATAAATTTTTTTAAAGTTTCCCTGGTGAATTATATTATTTTTACATCATTCAGTTAATTTCATAACAAAAGTGAATAAAGAGACTAACATTACTTAATACTAAATATATTATTAGTATTAAATATAATATACAAGCATTAATGAATAAATTTTATTATTATTAATGTTCAAGTAAAATATATATAAAAATGAAAAAGTATTTTTTTATTCAACTGTTACAAGTAAAAATTGAGTGAAACTTTTGGACATATAACGAAAAAAAACTAAACTTTTTTTAAGTTTTTAAACTATTTATGACACTTTTAAATTTATGTACTTACACACAAACACACATTAATCAGTAGTTAATTACAACTTATAATAATGGCATGTTCTTCATATTATGTAAATCATGAAATTGTTTGTAACTAATATTTATTTTGTTTAAAATAACACTCCTTACCACATATTCATGTTACTTTTATATCAGCGGTTCCCAACCTTGGGTCGTGAACCAAATTAAGGTTGCAGTGGTCTTTATGGTGGGTCGCGGATACATCATTTATATATTTTATTGTATTAGCATTATTTACAATTTATTTTCATACAGAAAAATTCCAAAAATAATCTGATAACAAACTAAAATATAAACCTATTTTAAGAAGAGAATCTGAAAATGCATTCTACTATTCCCAACTACTTACTTGCATGAAGTTTGGTTTTCTGCATTAGTTTTCATTAAATCAAAGTATAATAATTGCGTTGACGCTCAACAAGTTATATAATGTGTACTTTCAATGAATTTACTTTCAAACATTGAAGAACTTGTGGAAAATGTTTAGAACCAAAGAAGTCATTAAGTATAGATAAATTCAACATTAAATTTGAACTAAATAATAAATTAATTTTTATATTGGATATATTGGATCATTTTTTAAAATTTATTTTGTATAAGTATTTGAGGGTAATTAATAACCTTGCATATTTACCAAATTGGTGTTAATAAATGAAAGTTTTGTTTGAAGTGATGATTTTTTTTTTTGGGGGGGGGGTAGGCAAAAAGTTAAATTTAAAAAGTTAGGGTCACGTTCATAAAAGGTGGGGAACCATTGTTTTATATAAATGTTTATTCAGTAATATTCATGATGTATGCAATATCTGAACAAAATTATTACTATTATTAATATTATGTTCTCATGAAGTATGATAATTATAGTTAACATAATAGTTTAATTAAATATATGTTTTGTAGAATAATTTGAAATAATAATAACTCATTTTGTATGCAACAAAAACTGCTAAGTTACATTATTGTAGCATAATTTTTTCACGCAATAAAAAATGAAAAATGAATTTTATATTTGCGTACATATTTATTATTATTTATATTTAATGTGTTTATTTGTGTTATGTATATTTTATGTCATTTTAATTTGCATTGTGCATTTATATACCTTTATAATGGTCATTGTTTTCTTTCTCAATGAGTACATTGATTTGATAGCGGTAAATTGTATAACAATTAATTATTAGAAAAAGAAAAAAGTGTTAATACATTATACAATATATTGCGTTGCTTTTAGTTGAAAAACACTTCTTATGGGCAAATTAAAAAAATTACCTTCCTAAAGTACAACCTGGGTGTGATTTTGAATATATAGAGATACTAATAGAAACTTTTGGACAAGTATTTCTGTACAAAAAAGGTGTTTCTAAGAAAGAGAAAAAAAAATTAAATATCATTTTAAAATCATAAGCTTCTTTGTTTTACTCAGAATCTAAAAAATCTAGAATAAGGTATAAGCTAATAAGCCATAATACTTGTAATACATTTACTTGTAATTTTAGTACCTAACATAAATTACCATTATTTTATTTCCTGTAGCCCCATTTATTTCGCCATATCCTTTTGATGTAAAATAATTATTTCTTACCATCACAATTACGATCTGTCATAAGAAGTCATAAGATAAAATAAAAGATAAAAATAGTCACTCGATGCCTAGTGCATGAAGAAGGAAACTTAGCACATGCAAATGCATTAACCGCATCGTGTGTAATTTAAGATGGATCGTACGAAAAAAATTAAATTATGTAATTAATCTAACGACTCAACAAGAAAAGTGATCACACTTAGTAAAATTATTTTAGATTTTTTATTATTTTTATTAATTTTGAAAGATAACAACTAATTTTTTGCGAATTTCACAAGCTTTTTGGCCAGCCTCCCGACTTTGTCTGATTGAACCCAAAATATTACAAATATTTGCAAATTAATTTTTAGGTTACTTAAATATTATAGGCAAAAAACAAGTATGGGGGGGGTAACTTCACGAAGCCCCCCAACTTTGTCCAATCGATTGGAAAAAGTATTGAGAAAATGGAAAAATAACCTTGAAGTACCATCTGAGTGTGATTCTGGATCTATAGATAATGATCAAAACTTTTGGACAAGTATTTCTATGCAAAAAAAGTGTTCACAGAAGAAGAAAAATTAAAAAAAATAAACATCATTGTAAAATCACAAGCTTCTTCACTCTGTTCAAAATCTAAAAATGAAGCGCGAAGAATACCCATGGAGTAAAATCAGGCTTTCTTGTCTATACTTTAATTAATTTGCTTTGCTTTACTTTACTTTAATTTTTTTTACTTAATAAAAAAAGGAAAACAAACTAATTGAGAAAAAAGTGTTAGAAAAATGTATAAAATTTTTTTCCACATTTTCAAAATGTTTCTCATTTTATTGTCTTTGTATGTTAAAATTTTTTTAAAGTATGGATAAAGTTTGCAAAAAGAAAAAAAAACCGGACATACTTCGCACGATGGGTGTACTTCGCACAACGGGTGGTATTCTCTTGACGGGCGTATTAAATTTTAAAGAACGATAAATCATTTCTTCAGTAAAACGATTCTGAACGAAGGAAGTTAATAATATAAGAAAAAAAAATTAAAAAATTCGGAGTGCCGGGCTGGAATCGAGCCTTGTGCTGTCGCGCACTAGGCTGGTTCCATTACCACTAGGCCGCAACACATAACTTGACTATGTAGGTGAATTAGTAGGTATGTAGTATAATAACCGAAAATATTGAATTTTCAAAATAAAATAAAATAGTTAGAAAACTATTGTTGCACGTGGATATCATTTCACACCATCATCGTATCCATCGTCGAAAAATACACATGATGGCAATAAGGAAAATATCAAACCTTCTTGGAATGATTACAAAACTACAAAAGGAAAAAACGGTCAGTATTGTTCGAATACTGATAACGAGACAAAACGGATAGTGTGTGTTGTTCATCGAACTAAAAACGTGCGAGGTTACACTGTACATGGACATTTAAAACCGTTGTGTGTTATACATATATTTAGTATGTTAACCTTCATAAACACTGAATAGTATGTCACTATTAATAAATATGAAACACGAATCCCTTTGTAAAATTATCGGTATAGTTTATATAATAGTAATATAAAGTTTACATAATTATATATTATTATGTTAGGAATCCCACGATACGATTAAGGTGCGCACGGATTGAGGCGGCGTGTGGCGCCGCCTAAATGTTTATCAGTATAATAACCGAAAATATTGAATTTTCAAAATAGAATAAAATAGATAGAAAACTATTGTTGCATGTGGATTTTAATTCACACCATCGTATACAGCGTCAAAAAATACATTAGATGCAAAAAAAAATTATCAACCTTCAGTAATTAATTGCTTATAATATATACTTAGATATTTCGCAATATCTGTCTGTACTTTCTTCAACTTTTTTTCAGTCTTACCCTTGTAAAATGTTTAATTCTTTGTCCGTAAGAAATTTTATTGCACCAAAATTTTCGCAATGAAATTTCCTAACTAGCCACCAAATTTCAAAATAATTGGTTATGCCAATTTTCTTATATGTACATTAAAGTGCGTAAAACTAACGAATTCAGTCGAAATTCTAATTTCAAACGGGCATAAAAAAAAAAGTTGACTAACGATTTTTGAGATTTTTCAGATCTATTAGACACATATGTCAGTGAGATCATATTAAATTTTCAAGTTTTAATATCAAAAATCAAAAATTTTATTGCATAAAAACTAACAAAAAATTAGATATTTCCGAAATTTTCAAAATGCCGTACTTAACTCAAAATTGATCAAATCT
>JAIPRM010000262.1:47354-65964 GCA_025469315.1 Stegophylla sp. TES_Ste_2020 | reverse complement strand
TTCACAAATTATTGTCATATTAACAGATTCTTTTAATATTAAATGTTCCTTAGTTCGAATTATTCATTTTTTCTCTCGATAATTCGAACTATCGCTAAATCGAAAACCTCTAATAATCGAATGTTCAACTCAGTCTCATGAATTCTTAATTATCGATAGTTTACTGTGGATACATTCCTTGCTACGCTCGCTCAAAATTAATAAAATATATATGTATATAAATGTAAGAATCATATCGGCAACGTTGCATACGAAATGGGCATCAATGACCCATAAATCGACAGGTAGTTTCTTATCTTTCGGGCGCATCTGTCCACATCCCTTGGGGCGCATTTGGGCTACTCTGGGGCGCAAATGGGCTGTAGCCTTTCTTTTCTATCTCCACATTATTTTTTGAATTGTATTATCCCCGATGTATACGGCAATTTATCTATAGAACAAAACAAATATTTATTTAAAACATCAATAATACCTATCATGCATTTTCATAATAAGTACCTAACTATAAAGTGAATTCCGTTATATTGTTTTTACATTTTTGTCGAGTTTTAGACGCATCGCGCATAAACTACTAATATTTTATGTTTTATAGTACGTTTAACTGATTTACTTTAACGCTGTCACTTATAATACTACAAGTTTATTAACTTAAAATCGTCGTATTATTCGTTCTAATTTTTATTTTATACCGTCAGACTAACTAACTAACTACTAATTATGTTATCTGCGTGATAAAGTGTAATCGCGTTGATTTTCAAACGACACGTTAACTAATTGTTAATAAAAGTATACCAAGTGTTTTAATCCCGTTGAGCATTTATGTGTATACGTACAAAAGCCGTTTTGAATTTGTGATGTTCGTTGTTACCAGTATGTAATGCTGAAAATAACAAATTTAATTTCAATAGCTTCAAAAAAATAAAACACTAACTACTATGCCGAAGTTATTCGAATAACAAATTAAAATAATTGATTTTATCATAATATAAACGTATTTAAATGATCATAAAAAAAAATGTTTCATTAAATCGTTGGAATCGTAGTTTGAATGATAAATATATTGTTGGCCTTAGGCCGAATATGATAAAAATTCACCGGAGCACAAGAATTGCCTTCCAAATTCAGATAGTACACCTATTTTACTTGAAATACTTCCGGGAGGGTCAGATGCAATTCAAATACCCCTATATTATTAATATACATACTCGAATTGCCTCCCATATTCAGTGAAACATCGATATAGATTTTATTTTTTTTAATTTTATTTTTTTAAATATCGTATAAATGTACACTGTACAATATATACTTCATAGATATTTGTGTATTATAGTAAATTAGGAAATTTTATAATAATATTTATTATTATAGTATGTATAGTACCTAATAATTTTACAATAACAATCAGTTTTACTTTTTGTATTTTTGTAAATAATCGTATAATATTAAAATAATTAGGGCCCGGTATTCAATGCAAAATACATCTTTTGGTTAGACTATGCTTTCCAAGTACATAATTTGTTTCATGTAACAGAAACTTCAAAAGTGAAACTACTATTTTTTATTTTGCATTTTTTTTTATTTGCATTTTTCAATGCTTTTTCATTTTTCGAGCATATTTTAAAATTGTTCGGTCATTTTATTCGTTTTAATGCATATTTTAACAACATGCAATTTGAATATATTTTAATTGTATATAATACAACTCAGTTATTTAAATTTAGCTAATTCATCGTCGTTAATAACAAGTCAATTTTTCAATATTTAAGTTCTTTTTTTTTGCATTTTGCAATTTGCATTTTGTAATAAAATACATATTATAAATATCCAAATAAAACAAAAATTAAAAAATATATATATAAAGGATATTTTTTAAGAGAGTTTTCATAATAAAATGCATTTTTCATGGATATTTTCGACTATTTTTTAGAGCATTTTTCGATAATTTTTAGTGAATTTAAATCCATGCCTAAGTAATATTATTACTTAGGTAATATTATACGAGTATAAAGCAAGGTCAAAAATATACATAATTGGTAAAAAAAAAATAATAATTTTGAATTTTTACTATCACTGATTAGTGGTTTTTTATCTTAGAATTTATCAAATCTTGTTTATAAAAGTCCGTATTACAAGAGTCTTTCAGGATATGACAAAACTATTTTGTGTATTTTAGATTTAACCAAAATCAAAAATTTTAAATGTTCAAATTTCGAACATTAACCGACAGTATGCAGCGAAACTTAGGATTTATCGATAAATATCACTTATCGATTAATTTGGTCCTTTATATCGAAGATAAACATTTTTTTGAAAAAATATACGGGGTGGATTAACGGGAGGCAATTCGAGTGTACCCAAATTAATAATTTGCATCGTATCGTAATAGAATCGGTGAACAATGCTGCGGGAGATGAAGCCAAGTGATGATATGTAGTGGAGTCGAAATATACGGGCACTTTGAAAAAATAAATAATTCACGAAAGCCTGCATATAATTTAGAACACAATATTGAAACGAGAAAAAGAATCAAAAAAATCCATACTTTGCACGTTATTATACGCTTTTATTTTTATTTTTTTTTTGTAATCACATAAATAATAAGTACTCGTATAAATACGTTAATTATTATTCAGGAACGGATTTATATATAAATGTATAAAAATATCAGAATTAACTATTTGAAATCTGACAAGAAATGTGCATTACCTACATTATTCTTATTAAAATAACACCGATTTGGTTTGCATGCGAGTATTTTACATATTAAATGCATACGTGTTTGTAATATATTTGTGAATAGTTTAGTAATAAATTCATATTATTTTCACATGTTTAACAAAAGTATCAATTGTTAATACAATTTGAGCTACACTATTTTCACATTTTAAGCTATACAAACGTTCAAAATACCTTTTTTAATAAAGGCTACATATTTTAAATTCGTAACGAGAAATTAATGTCAATGCTTATTTCATTTACACAAAACCAAATTTCAAATGATTTCCAACTAGGTAAAATCGGTGTAAACAAACAGTTAGGTACCTATTTGTTACCAACAGTTAAAAACAAAACTATATTCGTGAAGACGTATGCAAATATTTTTGACATATTTTTGACCTTTATTGACAATTTAACTGGTAAAAAAACATTGAGTTAAACTATAATTAATGCATACAATCAGTAAATAAGCAGTTAATTACGAAAACTTTATTTTACATTTTCTCCAACAATAGTTGAACAATATGTATTTATTTTATGTAGGTAATGCAATTTTTCACATTTTATATACTAAGTCAGTTTATATAAAGGCATATTTAAAAATAAATACATCTTTACTCAGATATGGTTAATGTTAATAAAATCAAATGTTGGTACAATACGTATGTCCATCGTCTATATTAAAAAAGAAAGAAAAATACAATGAAATCACGAGAAACCGTATACCTAAAATCGCAATTCGAACTTTCGTTTTACTTCTCGTTTTATCTATAACTAGATACGACATCGGTTCACTTGTATTTCCGGGGAACTGAACTCTATGTAGATTAGTTAAATTATTGTCACTACGATTCAAACGAAAAACTTTATTTGAGTACAATGAAAAAAAAAATCGTTTTTGCACCAAGTAAGCGCTTGCTCATTTCTTTTCCTTCGGTAGACCGACTTTGTAAGTGCACATTTGATTCCAAGCAATACGCGTTTTTGAAAACTTTTCATTCGGTAGACTTACGTCTTACAAGGGTTTCGAGTCGCATTCATTGTCTACAGTCTATAGACACCGTCTGACACAACTAAGGTCGAAATGAGCAAACAAAGGTCGAAATTCAATTATTTTAGTCGAATTGCACTTGGATTAAAAAAAAGCTCAACAAAAAAATGATCAAACTGCACACGGATCAAAAACAGGGAATATTCGAACTGCACTCAAACCGAAAACGTAATAGTTAAATACAATGCGTATAAAACTGTACTGAAATTTGCAAGGAAATGTGTTCAAAAAACAGCTCATATTTGGTTTTTCTTATTTTATTTTATTACTAGTGGTTTAATAAAATAAACCTGTAGGTGTTATGATAGCGAAAATTACACAGTTTCTCACATTATACCTATACTTGAACACAAAAATTATATTATTTATATAAGTTTACATAAATAACATAATAAGTATCATAAATCATACTATTTAATATTTATTGATAAAAATCACATTTAAAATTAACATTTTGAAGAAAAAAAAAAGCTAGTCAGTTCTAAGCTTGTAAGTAGAAAGGAAAATTAACAACTTTTTTCAAATATCACCATTTTCTAGCCAAGTGCAGTTCGATCATTATCTGTTTTTGATCCAAGTGGCAACCAGACCATATTAATTTAGGTAAAAAGTGTAATTCGATTATCCTGGCTGTATATGAGGGAAGCAACAATTAGCCGTAGGAAAAAGCCAAAAACTGATTTAAAAAGAAAAAACGCGATTGATGATTGATTGATATCCTTTATTTTATGAGTCAAAAATACGTTATCCTTTCTAAACCCGTTGGCTTCATCAATTCTGATTTCAGTGTGTTCTCGTTTGAGTACAACTGCGGACGTCAAGAAATGGCGTGACCTTTTAGATTCTGAGAAGGACGAAAAATCTAGTATTTTTACAGTGATATTAATTTTTTATAAATTTTTTTTAATCAGTACACGTTATCGTATAGAAATACATGACAAAAAGTTACGACCAGCAATATTTTGAATCAAAATTTTGCTCTAATTGGTACATTTGGGTGGTTATTTTTATTCTAATATATATATATATATATATTTTATTTTTTTTTTTTTTTTTTAGTTCTTGGTTGTTAATAGTGGGAAATAAAACTGGTTGAACAAAAAATAAATTTTGTTCTGTAATAATAATAAACTTTGTAATTTTTACGTAAAATTATTGTCTTCTATAAATTGAAGCTCAGTTCAAAATCGTTTTACTGAAGAAATTATTTATCTTTTCTTTAACATCCATCAAGTCCTTAACGAAGAGTGAAGAATACCGATTGTACGAAGTATGTCCAACTTTTATAAAAAACAAAACAGTACAAATTGCATGACGGTGCATTTATTTATTTGGAAAAAACATCTAAACATAATAAAGAAATAAACATCAATGTGAAAACACCAACTTCTTCACTCCAGTCAAAATCTAAAAAAAAGACCAGTATCTGATAATCTCAATAAATATTGCAATGGGTAAATAATTGTACGATTAATTTGTATATTTTCATGAAAAAATAAATAAATAAAAAAGGAACTCTTTATTATGCTTCTAAGATGTGTTAAAATTTAAATTTAATGACAGTTTCGTCTGAACATAATTCTCGATTAAAATTACTCATATCATTATGTGATCGTTTCAAATTTATAAGAAACAGTTTTAATTCCACGTGTGCAGTAATCTTTTTTTCCTTTTCGATTTGATTCCGACATAATGATTTCAGAAAAAAAAGTCTTTCAAATTCTCAAAAAATAAAATGCGATTTAGATACTAACCATTACGCCCTCGTTGTAATAACAGTTTTTTTCCCCCCAAGGAGAGTAAAGGCATTAAGAAAGCGAATACATTTGTAGAAACAATATTACGTAGTTACGGCGCCTACAAGTCAAATAGAAAATATAATTTTTTGAAATCCGGTCACGTAGCCGAAATGTTCTCCAGGAAACACGTTTTGTTTGTGACAGCAACGTAAACCAAATGTATGGCACGAGACTTAGAGGTTTTTGAATAGCTACAAAATATTAATATTTATGAGTTTGAAATAATTTGAAAAAAATTATCCTTGCGAATCTTACACTCGTACGCGATGTTGTAGACGTGCTCGGGACGTTGTTTATTATTCAGCCGTATAAATAAATGTAATTTTTATCGTTTAGTTTTCTGTTGGAAGCAATCACATGCGTTTAATTTCTCGGTTAAAAATTGTCATAATCATTAGGCAACGTGGGTGTGTTCAAATGCAATTCGTGTGAAATACTCGCGCTAAACTCGTCAGTACGAAACGCCATCTAATTAATTTTCGAATAAATGGATACATAATAAACGAATACATCGAGATAGTTAAAACTAAACGCTTAATGCAGTTATCTTTTTACTATGTGTAACTATCAATCGTTAAATAATAATTCCACTCGTTTAGGACTAAAAGACGATCGGAAGAGTTTTATACCGGTATAAAAGAATAATTCGGGGTTTCCCATTCAGTATTCTCTGTCAATAGATCTTATATTAAAAACCTAAAAATGTGTAACTTGAATTATTTTATTCATACTTCTCGGTTTTTATGTAGCTTTAATTTCATGACACTTAATAATAATATGTTTCAACGATTTTGAAGTCATAAAGTTATTTTAGTCGTTTTACGTATTCTCAGTTAATTTGTATGAGAATAATAGTTGGCAGAAATTACATAAAGTACGGAAAATTGAATTTCAGCAGCGTTAATTCTTACTACCTACGTAAAGTACCCATACAATATTTGATTTGGGTCATTACTTTAATTGCGGTATGCCATTATGTAATTTCAGTCGCTTTAGCTAAATATTGCCAAATCGATTTTCAGACGTTTTAGACTACATTTTGCCACATAGTTACGTGTATTATAAGCAAAGTTGAAATACTTAAATCTATGAGCTTAAGACACTTAATTTTAAATTATTTAAAATACATTCAAAAGTTTAAAACACAATTTTAATGTTTTAATCATTTTTTAACAATGTTTTAAACATTAGTTCATCATCAGTTAGTTTAAATCAATTTTAAATCAATTCTTTTTTTATTTAACAATTATTATTAAAGATAATTTTATGATTATATTTTTTTTTATTTGTAACTACTTGAATGTTATTTGTGTTATACAAAAATGTAATACGCACATCTGCAATCAATAGATTTTTTTTTACTTAAAAAATAATAATAAACTCTTATGACAAATTATGTCTTTTTTTTTTGTTTTAAAAAATCTAACTTTAAAAAAAATATACCAGCACATCTGATATCAGTGCCTCATACAAAAATAATGTAGGAACTATAGAGTAGGAGATAAATGTTGAAAAATGATACATATCTATTTACTACTGCTACCTGATTACTATTTAGTATATACTAATGAGCTTTAATTAGCTAAATCACTTTTTGATTTATTCATAATTGTTTAAAATATTAATAACATAAAACATACTTGTGACATATTATTAGAAATAACTACTATAAGTATATGCTTAAAAAATACAAATGAAAAAGAAATAAAATACCATTTTTAAAAAACAAACAAATGAAATTACCTATAAAAATTCAAATAAAACTTTTCATATTTTGAAATTAAACAGCGATCAGTATCATAACCATTTTCTCTAAATAATTTCATATTATTTATTTATATTCTTTTTTTTTAATCCTGTGCCTTATATATTTTGTAAATCAGGCACTGTCTTTACCATCGTAATCTGAGTTGAAGATTACACGACTATTATTGATATTTATAATTTATTCATATTTTTATTATTATCGTGCACAGATATAATGTGGAAGAAATGTACACCGACACGTCAGTTAAGTCAAAATTGATTATCAGCAAAGTGAGCGCATCGGATTCGGGACGGTACGTGTGTGTGGCCGAAAATTCTTTGGGAAAACACGAAGCGGCCATGGAATTAGAAATTAAAGGTTGGCAAAACATCACGTTCCCCACGTGATTTATTTCCCCCCCACCATTACTGCGAAATTAACTCTGAATTAATTTATAGTTTTGGGATCTCCGCCGGACGATCTATCGTGCAACGTCACCACGCCCAACAGTGTCAGACTCCGTTGGACTGACTTGAATGCAAATAACTTGATGAACGATTATATACAAGGATACGTGCTCACGTACTCTAAAGTTGTGCCTGCCGACGATTTGATAAGTAAGTTTCTCGTAGTTTATTTTGTTTTGCTATCGCGGATATTTCGAAATCTCGTGTGCGGATTGTGCGCGCTTGACTTGGATAAAAATGAATAACTATTCCATTTACCGCTTCCCTTACGCTACCTAAGTCCAATGAAAAACTTCCATAAAATATTGTAACAATTCCAGGTAATGAAAAAAAATTTTCTAAGAATTGAAATCTAGATCAGTAAATCAATTTAGATTCATTCATAGTAATGGAAGAAGTCTGTTATTATGATAATTATTTGTCTCAATTTATTTTTATTTCAATAACCCTAAAATCATAGAAAATATGTTTTCTAAATCGATATATTGTATACGTCTATATTGTAAAATTATTTATAATCAGAATTATAATTTTATTTTTTACAAAAAATGTCGTAAAAAATTACACTTGGTAGTCGAGAAACAATATATATTAGTACTCCTCTGAAAATTATATTGCCCATATTTGTCCCCCCCTCTTCCCATCACAGTAAAAAGAACCTCTGAAACAAGCTCATAAAATTAAATTGATTTCACGGATACTATGAAAGTGAAGTGTTTTTTTATTATCATTGCACCCGTGGGGAACTTCCTTCAATTTTGACGGAAATATAATTATTATTTATCAATTATTAAGTGTAAGGCGTGAAATCGTATAAATATATTTTCAACACGTCTGTGCAGGAAAATTGCCTATAATAAACGCCGTTATAGTTGACGGTAATACTATCAGTGTGCAGAGAAAATGATTTCCGCGTCCTAATTAGATTATTTGGAATTATTTCGAAGTACTGAAATTAGTAAAACGATTAGTTTATGAACTTCTCATTACGCGAAAGGATATATAACTCATTAACTTTTAGGAACTTTACGGCTTTTTAATCATCGATTCGTATGTTTAAAATGTTACGACGTTAATTACTCCAAACATGATATTTAAAACACTAATTTACGTTTCATAATCAATACACTAATTAACATTATTATTTAATTTTTTTATTACTCCAAAAAGTTCATTGATGTAATTTATCAGTTTGGTATCTTTTATATTTTTACTATCAAACAATGCATAATTTTCTAGTCCAAATTTTGCTTAGAGATTTGTAAAAATCTTATTTTTCTCTCTATGTAATGATTACATTTGCAATCCACAAAAATATATCTGTAAGCTATGAATTGTATTATATTATACAAGTATAGTTTTTGAGTTTTTTTTTATTACTACTTCTGTTTACATGTTACTGTATTGTAATGTTTCCCAATATTGTGGGGGTGAAGGGAGGGCAAAATATAAATTGATGACATAAAATTATTTTTTAATATAAAGGGTGAGGTGAGAAATTGTATAAATCTAAAAAGAAGGCTAGAGTGTAGAGGTTGAGAAAATCTATGCTGTAGAATCATATATCTAACTTTAATTATTTAAATTAAACGAAAACTCAAAATAGAATTAATTAACTCATTAAGTATAAAATATTATTTATTAAATTTAAATTCGAATAGTTTTGGTAGAATAATTATAAGTTTCTTAATAGATAACAAAAATACTTTTATTTTTTGTGTCTTAATTTTCTCATTTCACACGTAGGAGACAATCAAAATTTATAAAAAACATGTTTTGAAAATTTACCGGCAATCATTAATAGAGGATTTTTTAAACAGACCATAGTTTCCAAATCATTGGTATTCTTCATATTTGATCTTTTCAAAAAACAAAAGTTTAAGAGATCCAAATAAAAAAAATAATCTAGTTTTGAAAAATTATTTCATGAAATTCCGCATAATATGACTGAAATAAGTCTGACGATTTAGGGCAAAATAATGTAAATAGATAACTATATACCAAAATACGAGTCCAAAATTATACTGAATTATTGTTATATCATCATGGTACAATATTAGATTTTAAAGAATCAGCAAAGTTTTGATGATGAAATTCAGATTTTTCGAAAAGTGCCCGTGACACGGTGTTTACCTACGTTGTGTCAAAGTAAATAAATTTATAACCTCGCGGGTCTATAGTGGTACCTTTTTTCCTTTTACGTGGCGCGAAGCCAACTACAAAATCGCATACGGTGTACGTTGGAATTCAATTAAAGCGTTTTGGTGCCAAGATGTACATTTGCAGCACACTACACGATTTCACATAAAAAAAGCCAACATGTCACGCCACACCTTAACGTTTCGGTGAGCACGTTGCATTCGAGGGAAAAAAAATATAACACCGGTCGATTTTCGCCGTAAAAAACCGATTTTAAGGCTTTGGTAGAAAACTGCGTAAAATAATCGCATACATTGATGTTTCTCTAAATAAATATTCCAAGCGGCTCGGTATTTTTATCACTGTTTGTTCGTATGGATAACACAGGATGATTTTTTTAAACGGGCTCATGCCCTTTACTCGTCGTGAAAATTCAAATTCTTTTTCGGTATGTTCAAGTTACTAAAAAACTACGTTTTCCATAGCAATTTTTTTTTTATGTTACTTTAAGTATACCATGTAAAGATACAAGCGATTTTTTCAAATGGCAACCCCCTATTTTAATTGCGAAATTTTATTCAAATCATTTTTTTATGAATTTTAATGTATTGAAATCAAAATTCAAACAAGTAGTTTTTCAATTATTCAAATTTAAACATTAAGAATTTGAACATACATTACGTACTGCATAGGTACTAATTATGTATCCAAGAGACCGTTTTCCTTAATACTTATCACGTGAAACAAAAAATTTTGTTTTATCAATGGACACCCTTAAAATCACGTAAAAAATTGAATTATAGAAAGCGTAGTTTTTATAGTAACTTGAACATTTCGAAAAAAAAATCCTAAGTTTCGCATTTTCACAGCCAAAAATGAAGGTAAGCACTCTTAAAAAATTACCCTGTAAATGTTTTTTTTTTTTTTTTTAATATATATATAATAATAACTTGATTTCAGAAACAATAGATACAATTTATAAATAAGTGTCTACAAAACGATATACCGTCGAATAATTTAATATCAAATATTTGGAATCACGTAGGAGACGAATTTCTATTTCCCATCCAAATCGAATTAAAATCTAATAACGTGCAAAACCATTTACACTCTGATTTAGCAAAATATTATAATAATATACAATGCACTGCTGAAACCGCGCATTGACACGTACAAATAGTACAATACACAACATAATGAACGTTCTGACTGCGGGCGTTTTGTGCACTATATACTGTCATTCAAGAATCAGGTGGTAGTCGTCATTAAAAATAAGACTGACAAAATTCATCGTGATTGGTTCTGAATATATTTCAACCGCGTACTAATGTAATAAAGGCCAGCACAAAGTACATCATATAATAATATACTGAACCGTGCGGCGCTCGATGTAAATCGTATATGATCAATATTATAATGCAATATTTTGCGCCCGATAATAATCTTTTACCGCTTTCTCTCAACATTCATTTTTTAGAGTGTTTCGAGTGATTGTCTAGATAAATTTGAATATATTTTAGTTGTAAACCAGCAAAAGTGCCGCTATAAATCTGGTAAGAACATAATAACAAAGCCGTTAGTGATAATATCAGTGACCAATCACAGATTTACTGCAGGATATTTAATATGTAATACTTGTAATAATTAATATTCTAAATTAGCTCTATTTTATCAACAGCTGAAATAATATTATATATACTTAGATAAATAAATAATTCGAACCAATGAAACAGGACCGTGATTAATAACGTGAAAAACATGAAATACTCAGTCCCCATAAAACGAGATCCTTATTTCTGATAATTGTACGAATGTGCTGTTAAACAGTCGAAAATTCTACGAACGTACAGAACATTAATTATCCTGTTTCAATTAAATTTTATATTTGAGACCAAAGGAAAAGATTACTAGATAGCGGGAAGGATCTAACATTGGGGATACTGTAATAATTTTAAGAATAGTTACATGTCGGTGGCTGTAGCCCATTCGAATCCTGTTTCTCCCAAACGGATTCCATCCTACGAATAAGGCAAGAGAGACGTATGAGAATACGTCTCTCATTTTCAACAACAAAAATTCCTACCTGTTTCGTGCGGACTTAGGACTGCATGAAAAAAATGGTGTGATTATAAACGTATTAGTGTTTTTTAATATTATATAAATGCAAATTAAAATTAAAATGTTAAATTAAAAAAAAAAATACATATTGTATAAATGCTTGTTGAAATATATTGATAATTGTTTTCTTTTTATCTTGTATTTTTTCACAAACTTTTGAGGCATTCTTTTCTGAGATGAAAATTTTTTCGATCTAATATTCATGAAAATACCGCTAGCATCCAATCTAAAAATAAAATAAGAGTTTGTTGAAGCTGTTACTGGCGAATTTTCATTTTACGACACATCTCCACTTCAATATTAAAAATAAAATTATACCTCAAAAATGTATCTGTCAACTAACGCATATTTTTTTATTTAATCTAACATTTTTTTATTTTTTTTATTACGAACGTATTAAATTTGTTTTTTACAATAATACCTATAATTTTATTTTTAATTTTAATTTACATTTATATAATATTAAAAATAACTAACACATTCTAAACCACACCTCTTTTGAGAAAATCTTGTGTGCACGAAGTGGGAAGAAATTTATGTTTTCGAAAACGCGAGCAGTTTAGATTAGTAAGACAAGAGCCTGTTGAGAATCAACAAAAAATGGATGAACCAATGGATTGGGATGCATCAATGTCAATAACTTTTACTTCTTTTTTAAACAATTTATAAAATACTTTTCTAGTCCAAAATTTATTTCAATAATATACGCAGATCTAAATATCTAATTTGATTTCAACTATTAATTTTTTTGCCTTCAAATGTTCTCTTTTTTAGCATTTTTTGACACTTAAAGGTCATTTTTTATATTTTTAAATCATTTGTGAAAGATTTCCACTATTAGAGGGAAAAAGAGTTTAATATTTTTTCCTATTTACAGTATTTATGTTGACTACTCTAAGTACCTACTATATAATTCTTAATTCGACTATAATATAAAAATAATTTAAAAGCTTATTGTAATAATTAACTTAAAAATTAAATACATAATTTAATTAATTGTAATAATTTAATGGATTATTTCTGATTTTGGATCATTAATTAATTATTTTTAAGAGCATTTTTATCTATGTTCTTATGTAATTATTATATTGTATTTAAATAATTTTTAAACAATTTTAGAGCATCATCATTGCATTTTATTTTAAGAACCTATATACATTTGTATACACATCAGGCACAAAATCTATATTAATTATTATATTATCATATAATAATAATAATAATAATCAATACCTAATATTAATAATTTCTTATCATCCAAAACGAAGGTCGATATGGGCCAAGAGGTACGCTAAAGCACCCTAACACCCTCCCTCCCCTCTTATGAATTCGCCCAAGTTAAGTATCTACTATTATCATTTAGTATTATTAATGATGATAATATATCCGTTTGAAATTAATATGAAGATTGAAGCTATTCAAAAACTTATGTAATTTACTTGATCGAAATCTTTAAATAAAATATTTTATTTGTTTATACTATAAAATAAAAACATATAATTTTTTTTTTTCAGGTGAATATAATGAAATAGAAGTTTTCCATAATGGTGACGATGCAACGATTTCCAATCTCGATACTTTCACCGAGTATGTGTTTTCCATAAAAGTAAACACAATCCAAGGTCCCGGAAAATCAAGCAATCCACTTATTTGTAGAACTTCAGAAAGCCGTAAGATGTTCAAATAATGATTTTATATTTTATTTCTTCGCTATACCGTTTCAAATTAGATCTGTAGTTTAAGAAGACAAGCGACATTTTGTGGTAGAATTTGACATTCCCTCTGAATTCGAGCCTGAAAATAAATATAATGTGAACATTTCCACATTTTCTAAATAACATTCCAATTAAAATAAGTAAACACGTTGTCGAACGTTTCTGCGATACCTTTTGATAGTTACTTTCAAATTATATACCGTAATACGAGCATTCGTAATCAATCAGTATTATCTGAAATCACAATATATTATTTAATGTGCGTACGCTATGCATCACATTATTATTGACCATCTTTACAATTTAAATGCACATAAACGAATTAAATTTATTTGATAGAATAAATTACAATTGTAAAATACCGGTATCTAAAAAAGTTTTTTCAACGTTTACGAAAAATTGCATTTAAGGAAAATAAAATATTTCAATGGAAATCACTAATACCTTGTAAAATAAATCAAAAATAAATATTAAGGTATTAAAAGTAAAAAGTAGAATGAACAACAAAAAAAGGTGTTCTTAAATTTTCAATGCACATTACGCACTAAAATATATTCAAGTATTCTTAAGCGATTAAACGCGTTTTAAAATAATATAAATTTTTATTTCATGAAAACTATACACTTACCTGTTTTGTTTTAGTGCCAGAAGCGCCAGCTGGTTTAAAATCCATGCTTTTGTCACCAAACATGGCTCTCATAACTTGGATACCCCCGATTCATCCAAATGGACAAATTAAACATTATACACTATACGAACGAGAGGTAATAATATTCGTAATACATTAATTTAATCAAAACAAAAAAATAATAATGATTACTGAATAATCCACGTCGAAAATTATCTGGCCGGTCGATTTAACATTATTTGTGTTAGGACGTTTATGCTCTAAAAATTAATAAATATGTGTACTAAACTTCTGCACTAAAAAACCACACATAGACACAAAATTATGAACATAAAAACGAATGTATAAATACAGTGGAACGCCGATTATCGAAACGTCAATCACCGAATGTACAAATAAATAAAAAGCTGGACATACTCTGTGGACATTCTTTGCTCCTTGGATGAATGATCTTGGTGGGTGTATTTAATTCTAAAGAAACGATATATCATTAATTCAATAAGAAGATTGTAAGCAGAGCTTCAGTTGATTCAAGACAATTTGTTTTAAAATTATAAAGTTTATTAATATTACAAAAGAAAAATAATTTTATACTCAGCCAGTTTTATATCCCACGATTAACTAAGAACAGGAAAAAAAATTTCAATGAGAAAAAAAATGTTCAACATTTTCTTGCAGCAAAACGATAAAGTTTGGTTTGAAAAAAGATAGTTTTAAGGTTTTTTGTCAAATTTTTTGGTAGTTTTTCCAAAATTTTAAGATAATTATTGAAAATTTCGAAAAACTACCCCTTAAAAATACCTTCTAGAGGCAAATTGTGATTATAAAAGTTGCTGGTCGAAACTTTTGGACAAGTATTTCCATACGGAAAAATGCCTACAAAAAAATAAATAAATAACCATCATTGTAAAAATACTAGCTTCTTCTCTCCATTCAGAATCTAAAAAAAGATCATTTAATAATAACATTTATATTATTTTGTCATTTCACGTAACCATCTAAAGATAATATCAACAATGAAACAAACTAAAATATCATCATTTTTCAAACATTAGTGCGTTTAGTATATATATTTTTTCAATTATGAACATACATAATAAATAATAAATATTGATATAAAAAATAATAATTCAATTTTATACATCTCAATGATCCGGATATTTACGTAACCATACCATACTTTTAATCAGCGAATCATCCGAATAATCGACTAAAGGTATTAAAAAAATATAAAGTTGGACATACTTACTACCATGGGTATTCTTTTCATCACAGACAAGATTCTGTAGAGGGGGAGAGGGGTCTAAAGTTTTAGGAATGAAAATGTATGAATGTATTTTTTATAGAACGCAAAACCATGTAATTATTGATGAAAAATTACCAATTTTGCTATATTTTGACGATTAACGCTCTCGTAATAAAATTACAGAAAATAGATCTAAACAATACGTGAGTAAAGGTTAATTTATATAAGGATATATAAAGATATAAAAATTTTAAAATCTATAATTCACAAGTTTTATAATATAGTGACCATAAATATCTTCCATTTTTTTTTTTAAAAGAACCATTCCAGCCATAGTTTAAAATCGAAGCAATTTAATTGCCTCTCAAATACAAGTAATCAGTACTTTACCATTAAAAAGTACCTTTAAATTGGCTTCCAATAATTTATAATTGAATAGACACCCCACCCTTTTTTTCTAACGGGGTATTGTAGCTTGGTACAAGTTTTCGATAAAATCAGACGAGTGAAAAATAAATTTTGTATTTTGGCCGCCCAAATTTCATTTTCGAATGCTGTTCTGAGGTGGCGTGTGAACTATACGGGTTTTAACAGCTGCTGTAATATAATAATAAATATTGGGATATTAATGATACGGCCGTTACGTGGCACCCCTTAAAGCACAGGGCCATAAATTAAACGCCATATAATAATAATAATAATAATAATAATAACAACCACAACAACAACATTATTATTATTATTATTATTATTATAAGCATTAAAGCAGGCCCGTAAATTAATCGCACACGCGCAAACGTTACACACATAACATCGTGCGTATGTTGCATATAATAGTTGTTATAATAAAATATTAATATAATACCGTCGTCACCACGTGGCTGTGCGCTCGTCACTGTGCCGGGAGATTTTTGTGTCGTTCACTATTATAAAACGTGTATACGTATTGTATTGTATGCGCTAAAAACCTACGCGCATGCGTTTATGCACCAATTTTTCAAAAAAAAAAATATGCAAATTATCCGGGAATTCATGTACGGGATTTATGATCACCGTTTAAAAAATAAATGCACTCGGGTCTGTCGAGTATTGTGAGAAATCGAGTGCGTTCGCATTGAAAATTCATTTTTCCAAAAAGATTTCGGTCACGTTCGTTTTCTCTAAAAGCGCGACGAACTCGCAACCATTAAAGTTACATAAAAAATTGATAAGTTTAATATTAATAAAACCCCGGCACGTCATCCCTGGCCATAAATGTTTTCGTGCTAGTCCGATAAAAATACAGAGGAATTATTTGAACGAGATAAATTTATAGCGATTTTTTTTTTCATAATTTACACTTTTACGATGTCAGTTTTTAAGTACAGGTAGTTTAAAATAATCCATTCGGAAAAATGAATTTTTCCACCTTACGAGTGATTTTAAAAATCCTATCTTTGACCCTGCCTCCAGACAAGGTCGGTCTAACGTTTTTTGCCACCAAAAACAAATTTTAATTTTGCCACTCCTATTCAATAGTTAATTTTTGTTTGGTGTAAAGGGTACCCGACGAATAATACAACGAAAAGATACTCGTATGACTGACTCAGAAATGTGTAGCCTAATATTGTTTTACTGTTTTAGAAAATAAACGGATTGCAAGGCGCAGTGAAATCGCAGTCGTTCGAACCTCACATCCGCCAAATACAGCTGTCCATGTTCAGACACTCGAGTAGCTATTTGTGGTGGATAACCGCGACGAACAGCGTGGGTGAGGGTGAAAAGTCGCGGACGGCCACTCTGTCCACGGTGAAATCAGGCGGTAACTATTCGATGACAATAATAATTAATAACAATGAGAATATATTATAATAACATGCATTTATTGATTATGAATTTACGTGCTGTCGGTTACACGCATAGTAGATGATACGATATGGTTGAATGTGAAAACTAATTATTAATTGTCTGTATTGAACCCGCCGACTAAACTATTAAGTTAATATCGTTACAGTGGTATACACAGAGCAAAACTAAGGAATGCCTTACCACTGTTTTATATTTTATTCAGTATAAGAGTTTACAATTGAATTAAGTTAGGTTTTATTTTTTTATTCATTTTTCTTTTCTTAACGTTTTTGAGAAAAAATAGTTGAAAAATGCACGAAATATAAATTCTTTTGTTGGTCATAAACGCAATCTAAATCGTAATCTATACGAGTCATTTTTTAAATTTTTCTATAGTTTTCCTGAACATAATCACTACTTAGATGCTAAACATCTGCACAAAAATGTTATACATATATATATATATATATATATATATATCATCTTGTAATATATGTATACTTTTAATAATATAACCAAAAACTATTTCTAATCCGAGCTACACCGAGCTCGTAGTTTAATTTTGCCAAACTTACCTAAAACGAGAAATGAAGTTCATAATATTTTAAACGAGATAGATATTACTTACGAAAATGATGAATTTTTATTACACAATGATTTAGAAAGTGGAATTGTTTTATTTTCAACTAAAACTAATTTGGAATTCCTCGTAAAAATCGATACATTATATGTAGATGGAACATTTCAGTATTGCACCAAATATTTTAATCAATTATTTACTATTCATGGATTCATAAATAACTTTTACATACCTCTTGCTTTCTTTTTGTTAAAAGATAAAAGTGAACAAACATATATTGGTACATTTAATGTATTAAATACGCTGTGCTTAAAAATAGATTGCAATTTTAAGCCAAAAATAATTTATATTGACTTTGAAAAAGCTATACACAATTCTGTAACATGTATATGGCCAAATATTTCTATAAAAGGATGTCGGTTTCATCTTGGGCAAGCTTGGTGGCGTAAAATTCAGTCACTTGGATTAGCTTCGCAGTATTCTAATGACGATTCGATTAGACAATATTTAACGTATATTTTTGGTCTATCATTTTTGAACCCAGCGGAAGTCGGAGATATGTTTTCAATGGAACT
>JAIPRM010000262.1:21155-41513 GCA_025469315.1 Stegophylla sp. TES_Ste_2020 | reverse complement strand
AAACGCCGTGATACACTCAAAAATACTGTTTTTTTTTTCATTTTTATCCTAGTTATTTTATTCCCAAAATCTCTCGAAAGCTACTTATTCGTAACTGAAGTAAACGTTTTTTTAAGATACTAAAAATATTAATATCATGATATTTATTTATCGTACAATTATAATTTACCGTACTTGAAACTAAAAACACCAATCATACTGTTTTAAAAAACAATTATCATATAATATAAATTAACTCAATTTTTGTTTTTTTCATTTGTTATTTTAACAACAAAAGCATTTGAAACCAATGACGTATTCGAGGGAGAGGGTGATAGGGGGCAGTCCCCCTTCCCCAAGAAATGTTTAATTATCATTAATTCAGTTCAATGTCATCTCAATATCTTATCCGTTCTCAAACTTACTATATACTTTGACGTGACAAAATTTAGTTACAATAATAGATACCTATTACACATTGTTCATAAAGTTTTTGTTGGTATATTTCAGGCATTTACGATATATGTAAATAAATTTCTCATATTTAGTTGAATTTTAATCACTTTTAAACTATTTTTTACACACAATGATAGCTCTGGTAGTTTTATGATTATGATTTAGCTATAATATTCAGTATATTAAAAGCATTATGAACTACTCATACCAGTTCTCGCTAACCTAACCAGTGCTCGCCGCCTTAAACAATTTTTAAACTGTACAAAGTATTTAGTTCAGTTCAACGTTTATTTAATCACAATGGTATATTTATGGTGATGATGCATTTTTTTATGAGTAAAAGTAAAAACTTACCAATTCAATATTAAATATATTTTATATTTTATACAGAGGTTTTGTATTAATTAATCGTTTCTAGATTATCGCAGTTTTTATTTTTCTTGAATCATCAAGTACGAAAAACAGCTACAAAATAGTAACTTCAAACAGTCATTAACAAAGGAAAAATTTGAAAATATTCACCAATTTAATAAAAAAATTCTTAGAATATGCAAAATAATACTTGAAAAAAAAAATTAGATTTGTGAGCAAATTCTACCTCTTTAGTACTTTTATGGTGATAGGTAGATAAAATTTGCTCCAGAAACAAAAACTCCAAAAACAAATCAAATACGCCACTGTTTGAAGCGTAGAAATTAAGGCCAAGCATAACGATTATAAATCAACCGTAGATGAACTAAAAACTCCAAAACTCCTCCTTAGATCCACCACCGACGATAAATATGTAATGTATTTATGTGATTATAAATCATAGACTAAGCACTTGTTTTTTTTTTTTTTTTAGGCTATTGAACAAATGGTATCGGGATTTTTGATTCATCTGCAAAAATGGAATTCCAAGTACTGTCCGATCACACATTTTTCCGTGTCCAAAAAACTGACTACCGAAAAAGAATGGGCAATAGGTAAATTTTGTAACTATAATGCTTTGTGTTCGTCAAATATAGGACAGGTTGTTATTATATAGACTTAGACAGAGTAAGCGCACTTTGTGCTCGATGATTTATATAAAAAATATAATTTTAAATTTGAAAACAACAAATGATTAGTGATCTATTTATAATGCTTATAAAAAAAAAAAAATTATCAAGCCAATTGGTAAAAAAAATTTAATGTCCGCAAGTAATCAACGTTAAAATTAATTATACCTCATATTATTGAGTACAGTAATTAACAATATTTTTTTTCTTTTAATTTTAATATTTTACACGCACGTATAATATACATAATTCACGTGATCGATATTTTTAAGAAACATGGATAGTAAAATAAGTGGTTAATACATAGTGTCTCGAAGTTGTGAGTGTTTTATAAATTTAAGATTTTATCAAACAAACTTCCTAAAAAAAAAAATGTTTAATATGTTCAAAGCTACAATATTTACCCTAAAAGAATTGACTTTTTTTTTTTAATGAGATGTCGCAAAATTCTATTGTGATTAACTGACCACTTCAACATTAATATTTGATTAAATACAATAGGTATAAAAAAAAACTCATTACTCTAACACCAATGCACTATTTACTTTGCTCCGAATTAAAAAGAAATATAGTTATCTAAGAATATGCATAATACCTAATATCACAGGTGAAGAAATAGTATTTAAAAAAAAGTAATATTATTTTAAAGGAACGTATTAAATTTAAATATGTATTTAATACGGATCTTGATTTTAACTAATATCTTAATTAGTCTAATTAATATGTTCTAAATATTATAAAAACGATTTTTAATTTATTTTAAATACTATTATTTTAATTGGAGACAATTCATAACATCAATCAAAACAATAAAAAAGAAAAGAAAAAAGTGCACTTTTAAATCGATCACTATGAATATTTTAAAACGTATTTAAAACTCTAAAATATATGTATGATACTTTTCTTGTTGTTTGAAGATATTTACTTAAAAATATAAACGAGTATAAGAGATGAATATTAAGCACATCCGTCGCATCTCTCATTCATAAGTGCCAATATTATTCGAGTATCTCTTTATTCGGGCCATAAATCATTTATCTGTGTTTGAGAGCTTATTTGAATGGCCCGCAAAAATTGATTTACTGTCGTCACGTTTCATTCGAAATTCGAATGTATACAGATGTGTAAAATGTATTATTATGTAAAGCTATCATAAATAATAATTTTGTCTATAAAATAATATTATAGTACGTGTTCGCAATCTGCCTTCAAGTAAAATATCGTTCGCTGTACATATGTATAATATATATATTATGTTATATTTTCAGTCAACGAAAACATTTCGCCAAACGGGATATACTCAATTGAAGCTCTGAACCCGTCGACCAACTATAACATTTTGGTCAAATGCTACAATTCAGCCGGCATGACGTCATCAGTATACACCGCTTCGACTTTGACAGCTTACGGAGGTTCGTTTATGCACTCAAAACACCATTTATTATTTATCCAGTGAATCTTAATTTAAAAATGTTTATATTTTTAAAAAATCAGGCGTTTAAAACAAAAAACTTTGTTTTACTAAAAAAAAAAAAATTAACATTTCAAATGAGAGCCATCAGTTAGTCGACCCAGATGAACTGGACGAGTTATAAATGTAGTTCACCGCCAGACTATACTATTATCGTAGGCCAAATGCTTCCAAGACATCGGTTATCGGTTTCAAGGGGGAGCATTACATGAAAACAGTCAGCGGTTTCCTATTTTTTTTTTTTTTGATACCAAAGTGACAATACCTTCACACCGAACTTTCCAAAACATTTTGAGGGTATAAAAAATATAAGAAATCAAAAAGTGAGCTGAAGCAGAAACGCAGCGGAAATGTAATCGAGAATCAAAACATAATTCGTCAATACTCGGCTATTATTATCTAACAAAATTACTATAACTGAATATTATTTAAAAAACCAAGTCTTTTTTTTAAAACCAATATAAAATTGTTTTATTTATATTTAATTATGGCAATTATTCAGTTTTCAACAATATTTCATGTTTTATTTAAATTTTTTAATTTTTTGATTTATCTAATTTTATTTATTTATTTTTGATCATTATTATTTTATTATAAATTTAATAGTCTTTTAATTTAAGTTCATGCAATATTTGTGTATTTATTTAGTTAAATTTCTTTTCGTTTTAATAAATCTATGCCGTATAGAACTATTCTCATATGCGGGTACTGAGTTATGCATTTTGTGCAGTATTGGGTCGTGTTTGGGCGGGTAACAGAAAGCGCCGGTCGAAACATATAAATCGATTGGAAATAAACCGTCTAATCAAATTTACATAATTTAATTAAATACAAATTGACTTATTTACTTGCAGTTTAAAAACGCCCAAAAGCTCAAAGAATCATTAAACTACGAAACTTAAAACACCCATACACAAACTTTAATTGCTTAAAAAAATATGTAAAGTTTCTTACATCTAATGGTAATTTCATAATTAATATACATTTAACGAGTTATGTCATTCATAGAATATAAAGTTATATCAGTTATATGTGACAACAGTTAAATTTTACACAAAATACACATTCCATAGAAATGTTCAGTGGCCGCTTTACCTAACCCTCCCCCCAAATAAAATTCAGGGCATCGTTATATTTGCAGCATATATTTGTCCCCGTGGGTGCGTCTCCTTTTTAGTAAACTAGACTTAGTGCGCTTTGATGGTTTGCGTACACGATCCGCGTCACTTGCGAAATTGCGATTACAATAATTTATAAATGGTGAACAGCATTGGTAATATAATTATCATTTATTTTTTCAGGAAATTTCGACAGAGAAGCTCTATCGGTAAACGACAAGATAATGAACACGATTTACAACATAGCCGTTATGTGGCCACTTGCATTGGCCATATTATCCCTCATAGTCATCAGCATTTCTTTGATAATATGCTATAGATACCGTAAGTTTAAACTATATCATTTATTATATCAGATAATTTACGAAGTTTGTGGGTCTGACTAAAACTAATGCGGCCATAAAACTTTGTTTCATACCGTGCTGTGTATATTATTAACATGAAACAATATTAAATGTAGAAATATCATCCGCGGGATTTCTTTTCTAAAAAGTTATTCCTTCGGCGCTTTCAGTTAGACGTCTTTTAAACTCGACTTTCCTTATTATTTGTCATATAAGTAAAATAATTGATAGCGATGTATTCATTTTGATTCTTTTGAATACACCTAAACTAGCTAAACTTATAACGTTAGAAAAAAAGGAATGATTTTCCGTACCGCCAAACTTGCCCTTTGAAACAATCTAATCAGTCGCGGATTTTTTTTTTTTAACGTTCTACAGGTGGTTTTAATCGATAAAATTTAGACCATTTGCAAATAATTCATTGTATCATAATACCCTTTTTCGCAAAAACTGAACCTTCGAAAAATGCGATGTTAGAAATACTGCTCAAAATTTCAACAGTCGGACTATTTTTAAAGCCTGTTCCATTTTTAAATTTTAACGTTTAAACTACATATTATAGATACGACACTGCCTAAAATTTAAGTTGCGCCTGCTATATATTTTAATCGACTTCCAATTTTTTAAAACGTTATTAAATGACTATTTGCAAAATGCATGAAACTTAGGACTTCCTCATTTTTTGACTTTCCTTTATTCCACGTAAATATAACAGTTTGTTTATAATTATAATGATGATTTTATTTTTGTTTTTCAGGGCACATGTATAAAAAAAACCAACGTCATTTGGAAGCGAATAACATGATTTTAAAACATAATACCTGTTCCAAGTCAGAAATACAGTCAGATGCTTATGAAAATTGTACACCGTTTAAGTCAAAGAGTACAATACTGACCAATGACGATTCAAGTAATATTGACTATAGTATTAGTAAAACTAATCATGACTTCAATATAAATTTGCAAATAATAAAATCCTGTGATTTAATTTAAAGTCAAACTATACGCTTATTTGAAGAGCTGAAATTCAGGTTTTAAATAAAACGATTGTATTAATTTACGAGAGTGCATCCCAATAATATTGGATTAAGTTATTTACAAAATTATTCTTAAATTAATTTAGACTTAGTGTCGTCAAAGTTAAAATTATGATTGTCATCCAGTGGATATAAAATTATTTTATAAAGTTATGAAAAACATTTGCATTATATTAAACACATAAATACGCGTATAATTATTTATTTTCTAGACTACAACGAAATCTCACCATACGCTACCTTTCAAATTTCTCCCTCGAAATCACCAAAAAGAAACAAACAGTACTTTTGCACCAACTGCGGAGAAAATTTGGAAATATGTAACTGTAACAGATTGGTAAATGCAATAAGAAAAAAAAAAATTTGTGAAGCAAATAGAATAAATGTTTAAAACTGTGTGTTAATAAAATGTGTAAAATATGTTTTAGTACTGTTCGCAAGCTGACTACACAAACTTTTTAAGACGGCCCGTACCAAAACGAATTCCTTCCTTTTCTGACAACAACAACGACGATTCAAAAAGCCAGACAAGTTCAATTCACGAATTTTGTAAGACACACTATTTGGACAAGGGTTAAAACAAAAAAGCTCAGCACGAAAAAACCCGGGCTGCTTTTCTGGATTAAATCCACTCAAATTTTTAAAAGCCCATTGAAAAAATCCAAGCTTCTTTTCTGGGTTAATCCCACTCATTATTTTAAAAACCCTTTAAAAAAATTCCAGATTTACCATAGATAGAATCCACTATTATTTTCATTTTTATATTTTTTTTTTTTTAGGTATGAAGTGTGTTTTAGAAATGTTTGCCTTATTTTTTTCCAACTATTTAGATCTTACAACAAAAAAGGGAAATTCAATAAAAATAAAAAAAAAAATAAAAAGCTTAACAATAATTCAATAATTCAAAATCATGAACATATTAAAAGATTAAACTGATTCAATAGCTTGTTATTCTATTACCTACTATTGAGGTGAATAATAATGCAGCCAAAATACGGTAAAAAACTTCAGATGGGATTTTTCTCAAAAATCTCCGATAAAACCGTCTAGTTACACAACATCAAATTAAACCCAACGAATTTTGGGTTTTTTGGGATTTTATTGGAAAAAAATTAAGCCTGGATATTTGCCAACCCTAATTTATACAAACATTACAACAATATGTATATTATATATATATGTATATTATAAGTAAATAGCAAATCATATAAACCTAATTTATAATTATTACTAAATCTCTAAAATAGAATACATTAACATTCAATACGTAATGAAACTTAAATCGAACTCATTTATAAAAAATATGATATTATTGCCATACAAATTCTAATAATAAGTGTATACTAAATGTAATATACTCAAACGTTTTTATGCATATTATTATCCTATATAAAATACGGTACCAAAGTCCTAACAATTTTAGCGTACCTATACATGATTTTTCAATGAATTTACTGTTAGCCCCTCAACAGTAAATAAAAATTTAAATATGAGAAGTATAATAGAGTAATAATCAATACTACAAAATAAAAATAAGATTGTAACGAATAAATATTTTATAGACAATTCTTTGTCAAATTTTTGAAACAAAATAAAATATAATACAGGCAATAGTGAGGTTATAGACCTATATTCGTTCGTTACTCTCACTAAGCATTATTAGTACCTACATTAAATAAATAGTACAAATTTGAAGTGTCATTCCTATTAGAAAAAAAAAATGTATTATATTATGTAAATATTATTTGAATCTTTGAAAAATGTATTTAGTTCAAGATATTTTGTCATTATCTAAAATTAATTAATTTTAAATATTTTTAGATGACATGGAAAGAAATTCAAAAACATGCGAACCAATGAAGAAACCAAAGAGAAGATTGTTACCCTTGCCCGAGTAAGTTTTCATTGTTTTCTTTTTTTTTTTTTTTTTGCGACATACATAAGCTAAGTACGCGTTTTACAATATATAACTAGAGCATATTTATTAATTATTTATCAAATTTTTTCTTTTCATCCATAAATCATTATTTCGAGTTCATTTTACAGTTATAAAAAATAAAAAGGCTAGACATGCATCACATAATGGATAGAACCACAAATTTATTGAATTTAGAATAAATCCTTTCTACTATTAGCTCACTAGGCTCTATTAGCGCAATTAGGACAAAATATTTGGGGGGCAAAAATAATTATTGATTTAGATTGATTTAGATCCTGCAAAGTACTTAAGCAATTTTCAAAAAATCTAGAGGGTTATGAGTGGTTTTGAGGGGGCTTAACCCCCTGAGCCCCCATTTAGTTGCACCTATGCTAGGCTCCAAGCTCGATAAAGTGCAGTCGTTGTTATGATTTTTTATTTTTTAAGATTGAAAGCTGCGATAAATCATTATATTCGGGGTATATAATTCTGAACGAGTGTTACAGTTTTACAAGTGTTTTTAGAGAATAGGAAACTTTAGGGTAATAGTTCATGAAACTTTCGGTCTCAGGCAATATTATTGTTTATTTCAATAAACAAAATAATAACAATATTTTTAGTACTCTAAATTAACTCAAAAGTGGTCAGATATATTTGTATGTGTTGTCAAGTCTGTATTGCACTATTGTTGATAAAATAGGTAGGTAACAAAATTAATTTTCTAGCATCTTCTCATTTTGACTGGGTAAATGACAAAACACTGATTTCATGAAAATCTTGTTTACTGTATATTTTACCGATTTCATTAAACATTTCGTTAATTATTTTCTAACGTTTTGAATTATTTTTGAAAATTTAATATATTGAGTACCCAACAGACAAAATATCTGATTTAAGAAATCGATAGATGCAATTTTTCGGCAAGTTTTACTACCCCAAATCGCTATAGCATAGGTACATAATAATAACATATCATCCTTAAATCAATACTTACATTATTTTCCATTCCGCTTAGAATCTAAAAACGAAAACGTTAGGCAAGTAAAAACATTATAACATAACTAGAGTTTGGAGTTTGAATTAATTTTTACCGTATCATAAAACATAAATATCTTTAATAACAAAACTATCATTTTTTAATGTACAATCACTGTCACACAATGAAGTGAAAAAAAAACATTTTTCAATGAATATAGTTGAAAAAACCCAGTAAATACGTACTTAATGATTTTTTTTTACTTATTCAAATTTATAATCGATACGTTTTTACTAAAATTAGCGTTCAGTTTCCTATCGAAATACATAATCTAAATATCTAGAAATAATAACTACTAGGAAACAAAAATTGAAATTGAATTATTATTACTACCAAATAAATATTTTCAGTATTGTTAAATTAGAGATTTATAATTTAATGATAAATTGAATACATAATGCAATTTATAAATGTACACATTATACAATTAAATGAGAAAAAACACATGTCAATGAAATATTTAATAATTTTCTAGAAAAATAAATTAATTAAAATGAAAAACCAAACGAAATATTTCAAATATTTATATTTCATGCACTTTTCTGACAGTAGATGTGATACTCATTTATTTCTCGCTAGTTCTAGACGTGGATCCAACCATAACTCCAGAGATTGTAGAAGCACAAATTTGCATGAGACCACATTCATGATGCCTATGCAGCATCACGGATCATACCCCCACAACGATACGGACGAAGAAGATAACGGTACAATGAGCACTGGTCGTGGCTCCAGACCTGTCCCATATAGAGTATGCTATTAAGAAAAATAAAATAAACATAAATATAATTACCAATTTTTATGCTGATTTATTTCTTTAATTATAATTATAATTATTATTATTACTATTATATTTATTATTATTAATATTAATATTATTATTATTATTATTATTATTATTATTATTATTATTATTATTATTATTAATATCTAATTAAAATATATTTAATCATCGAAATGAAATAATATTTATTATTATTATCCAAGTTAGATTTGACTATTTGAGTTTTAATGGATGTCATATATTATTAAAATAATTATCAGTGTTAATCAATAAAATATTCCTTTTTATGTTGAAATCTGTTTACGTTGTATTATTGTACCTAAATTGTATTGATTGTGAAATATTTTTTCGACAGGTTTTCCTCATTTTTAGAAAATGTATTGAGAAATTTGAAAATTGACTTCTCTAGAATACTATATGGGAATGTTTTCGGATCTATAGAATTACTGAAGTTTTAAACAAATATTTCTATACAAAAAAGCATTCCAAAAAAGAAAAAAATTAAAATCATGGAACAGAGTATACCGTATCTAATGACGTCGAAAAATATACCTATTAGCTAAGATAAGCGAAAAACATTACCTACCTTCATCCGTACATTCTCTGATTTTTTTTAATCAAACCCTTGTAAAATATTTAATTCTTTGTTTGTTCAAAATTTTATTGCACTAAAATATTAGCAAAGAAACCCTTTAAGTAGACACCAAGTTTTAAAAAAATCGGTAGGTCTAATTTTCTTTTATGTACGTTAAATGTGTAATTTTAGGTAAAACTAACGAATTTCGTCGAAATTCTAACTTCAAACGGTTATAGAGAAAAAAGTTGACTTAGGATTTTCGAGATTTTTTCAGGTCAATTAGACATATGTATGAGTGAAATCATTAAATTTTCAAGTATTAATATCAAAAATCAAACATTTTATTACATAAAAACTAACAAAAAATGAGAAAATTCAAAAATTTTTAAAATGCTGTACTTAACTCAAAATTGATCAAATCTTTTTGAAATTTTTATGACATGTTCTCGTGACTATTTTTAGTAGTTTGTTTCAAGTCTCTAGCTGCATTATTTTTGAAGTTATGTTAAAAAGCAATTTTCAATTTTACGGAAATTCCGATAATTGCATATTTTGCTATTTTTTGTCACTTTTTCAACAGATTTTCCCCACTTTTAGAAAAAGTATTGAGAAATTGGAAAAATGACATCTCTAAAGAACCATCTGGGTGTGATTCTTTAGAGATACTGATCGAAACTTTTCGACAAGTACTTCTATACCTATGAAAGTGTTCACAGAAGAAGAAAAAAGAAAAGAAAAATAAACATCATTGTAAAAACAAATTTCATTTCGAAATCTAAAATTAATTAATTAATAAACATCATTGTAAACTAAAATTTATCGAAAAATACAAAAAAACATATCGCAACTTAAAATTTAATGTAAATCTCTCATTAGCACTAAGAGATTTAATAAGAAAATTGGAATCTTTCCATGGTTTTCTTCATTAATATTTTTAAATCTATAAATTTGAGTTATTCCTGAAAGTTGAATTCATAAGTCCGGAGCCGCGTAGAGTTGACTTCAAAAATTATTCTTAGTCTTTCTATACATTGAAAAACCAATTTCATACAAGTAGAAAGTCACAATTGTCTATAAAATAGTGAAAGCCATTATGGACAATTTTTCATAATTGCTTTCCATAGCAATTCAGTACTCCTCAATCTTAAGTGACTTGCACTTGATTTCCAATTTAGAAGAAGATTTTATTTCAAGCAAACTTTCATATTCAATGTATGATAGTGCTTTTGGTTTTTTCTGAATTGAAAATGGGTTTTGTACCCATAAAATATCAAAATCTTCATTTATTCTTGGAAAGTAGGAAAGTAATCTGGCTTTTTATTTTTTCTGCATTTATCGGTGTCACTGAGCTCTCATTTTCATTCAAGAATTTATTCAGGTTAAAGACACTTGCCAATGAGAGCTTAAAGAAACTTTAAAAATATTTTATCATAAAATAAGGAAACTACGATAAGAAAAGAAACTATTCTGTTTTCGAATCATAATTCAAATCTAAAATATTATTGATTAATATTATTTCAAATTTTTCATGGAACCCTTGGTGCCACTTCGCAGAACCCTTGGCACTAGTTCACTGGAACCATTAGGTTCCGCGGAACACCAGTTAAGAAACACTGGTATAGATATCATATGGTTTATCATCTAAGCTGCTGAAATATTTTGAATTTAAAACTTAAATAACAAAAAAATATAATGACTCACAAAAAATATTCAAATAATCAATAGTAGCAAATTTAATAATTAAAAAATAATGTAAACCTTTTTATGTAAGTATATAAATTATATTTATTTTATCTGAATTACATTTATACAGACAAATTAATCCAAAAAAAACTGAACTAAATTCGATACATTACATTTGTAAATACAAAATAAATATAAATAAACAAATTAGGGAAATTGATTTAATAAATACTGAAAATAAAAATTTTTTATAGAAATAAAATATTTCATAATACATTTAAAATGAGTTATTAATATTTGACAACATAAAGAACTCAAAATTTAATTTAACATATATATATATATATATATTTATATAATATATACACACTTGTACATGAACAATTTCACTAAAGGTACAAATAGAGTGGCAAGAATGGATGTATTGGAGGACTGGAGGAGCCCCTCAAAAATAAATTATGCTTACCCCAAAAATGTTAAGATACAAACTAATGTATTTAACCATTAAAGAATTATCTAAAATATTTTAAACTATTGCACCCTTGTGAAATTCTAGCATACATGAACACATACACAGACATAAATATTATATAATATACACACAAATTATATCAAGTATGTAGCAACTACATATTTATTTTAATTATGGACTTACTTAAACATTAAAAATTGGTATTTTTACTTTTTTCAAGACCATAATATTACAGTATTATATATGAAAAGAAATACAAATTCATATTAATTATATGTTTTCTTTGTGTAATGACATAAATACGCACAATTATTTTTATATAAATAAATTTATAAGCACAATTTTATTTTAGTTAATATAATACATATAAATCTACGACCAATTAATAACATCACAGAATTTTAAAAAGAAAAATATCTTTTGTGGCACTATACTTAAAAGATATTTGTTTCTCAGTATCCATCCAGACCATTATATAATTTATTGATAGTTCTTTGATTTAATATTCTCTTGAGATCTAAAAATATAAATACAAATATAAATTACAATTATAAATAACATTCATTATGAATTCACATTAAATTCTAAACAAAAAAAAATATAAATTTACACAACAATAAATTGATATTATATTATATTAACCTAAAAATATTTATTAAACAAATTATATCAGACCAATATATGTATATATACATATATATGTGGCTGCAGTGTAGTTCATACTATTGTGTAGTGCTAACAAATAGTGTTCTTTTATTTTATTATTGATGTGGATGATTTTAAAAATTGATGGATTGAGAATTTGATCAAAGAGTATTAAGATGAAATATGAGGTGATTATTTGAACGAAAAAATTGATTCTAATCAAAATTACAATAACGAAAACAATCGAAGCTCCGGACGAACAACAAGACAAGTGCCAGTCTCGACAATATTGCATTTTTCAGTGAAACATTGAGACACGGGTTTAATTTAATATAATTCATAACTTGATAACTAAGATGGGTGGAACAACAGGCTACATGTATAGTTCAACCAACACATACAGAACATGCAGTAAATGATAAGTAAAATTTTAAACGCTTCTGTTGAAAAGTATGTGCAGTGGCACTTGTCATGTTGTTTGTCCGGAGGCTTAAATTATTCAGATCATAAAGCCACTGAACAATCTAGTATTCAAAATAGTGACACTGAATTTGAAATTTCTTATCATTAATCTGATAATAATATGCCTTTGAGTCTAAAAAATATGTATTTTGTTGGTAGAAATGGGACTAATTGGGCATGTAGATTAACATATCGCCTAACGCAACAAAAAAGGTCGTATCTCAATTTTTTTCATTTTTGAGTTACGACCATATTCGTATAGGAAATAATTTTCTCTATCGCCCACAAAAACTGTCGTATCTCTAGGGTTCCAAAGAGATTAGATATTAAATAATTTAAAACCAATTGATATTTATATTTCCCGCGAAAACAATCTTTAGATATGACATAATAATAACAAATATTTCCCTCGAAAACAGATGTATGTTTAGATACGACGGTTTGATAACAAATAATTCCCTGGAAAACAGTTTAATAATTGGAATATAATAATAGAAAGGATTTAATATAATAATATTGTCATAATTATTATACATTTCGAAAGACGGCACGAATAATATGTAAAACAAATTGTCTTCGGAAATGAATCTTGTAAGTACATTAAAATATGTACATTAAAAAATTTTTTTAGTTATACAATACCAGTGTAAACTATATAGTTCAACATAATTATAAGAATGAAATCTGTGATTTGAAAATTTTTTAAAGTATTTACTATTTTTTGAACAGGAAAATAATAATATGAATTTAATTGATAGCGATTCCGACAGTATATTAGAAACATATAATTATGGCAATATAAGTAGTGATGATGAAGTCAATCAACTTATTTCTACTCAATAATGCACCATTAGCAATTATTAATCAAGTAATATATTTTAATCACTTAATGTTAAATTTATGTTTTGTTAAATAAAGAATAGTAATAGGAATACTTTGTTTTAAATATGCATTTTTTAATTATAGGATTTTGATATTGATGATAGTGGTAGTGAACTGTACAATAGTGATAAAGACCCAAAATATACACCAGAGGTGGAAAAGTTTAATTTAGTTGTTGATGAAGCTCTTGTTTATGATGTTGTTGATAGTGTTAATGATCTAAATGATGTAAATAATTTTAAATCATATTAATTTATTATAAATTTGTACACACAAATTTAATTTTCCCGGGTTAATATTTATTTTATTTTATGTTAGGACCTTGATAATGTTGTGAATAGTAATAATATAACAAAAAAAAAACGTGTTATGGTTCCTAAAGAAAAACTTCAGAGAAAGCGTCAAAGAAAAGTGTCAGATTGGATAGATGTTAGAGCAAAGGCTGAATTAAATATAGGTATAGAACATCTCAATCGATCTGGTAAAAAGAAAAACGCAGTAAAAATGGGTCTGCCGTGTAAATTTAGATTAAGATGTTTTGATAAATTTAGTGAAGATATACGTAAGAAATTATTCACCGAATACTGGAGCTTGGGGGATCATAGTCGGCAGTGGAATTTTATAGCTCGGTATGTAAAAACACTTGAAAAAAAAATTGCAACAAAATCAACTGAGTCGCGTAGAACATATTCTAGAAAGTATTTTTTACCTATTAATGGTGAAAACATTCAAATTTGCAAGGTCATGTTTTTAAAAACACTTTCTATATCTGAAAGAGTAGTAAGTACTATTTCTCAAAAACTAAACAAGGCCCCTGTAATACCAAGTGACCAGAGAGGTAAACATCTTAATCGACCTCATAAAATTCAGAGAGAAGTATTAGATTGTATTAAAGAACATATTTCTAAGTTTCCTGTGGTTGAGTCTCATTATAGGAGAGCTGATTCAGAAAAACAATATTTGGAATCAGATTTATCTATTTCAAAAACGCATAGACTTTATACTGAATGGGTGAAAGATAAAACGGTTTGTGTTAAAGCTCAAAATGCTACTTTAAGACACAGAGATTTTTAATACTTTTAACCTTAGTTTTTTCAAACCAAAAAAAGATCTCTGTGACAAGTGTGAGCAGTTTGAACTAGCCAGTGCAGAAGAAAAGTTACAACTACAATCTGAACATGAAAATCATTTAAAAAACAAAGACATAGCCAGGGAAAAAAAGAATAATGATAAACTACGAGCAATCAATAATTCCGAATTGTATGTGGCTGTTTTTGATCTAGAAAAAGTTTTAACAACACCACATGGTGAGGCTAGTTGCTAGTAGTTATTACTATAAGAGAAAATTTGCTGTTTACAACTTTATCGTTTATGACATTAACAAGAAACAAGGATACTGTTATATGTGGAATGAGTCCGAGGGCAAAAGAGGTTCCAATTTCATTGGAACCTGTTTGTTGAAATTTATTAAATCGATGGTAGAGAAGGGGTTTAAAGAATTCAGTTTTTTTTTTCGGATAACTGCGGTGGTCAAAATCGTAATCGATTTATTTTCGCGATGTGGGAATACGCTTCTTTCACACTCAGTCAAAATATCTCATACCTTCCTAGAACGGGGTCACACCCAAAATGAGGGTGATAGTATACACTCTTGTGTAGAACATTCAAAAAAGGGGAAATCTATTTATGTACCCGCACAATGGATTACACTGGTAAGATGTTCAAAAATTACTGGTAATCAATTCAAAGTAATAGAAGTTTCGTATGATGAATTTTTAGACTTTAAGCCACTGATAGATGATAAAAAATATAACTTTAAAACATCCGCTAATGGTGAGATAATTAAGTGGAATAGTGTTAAAGAAGTTGTTGTTTCATTTGAGAATCCATTTGAATTATGTTTAAGATATGATTTGAATTCTACAGACATTATAGTACATAATATTTATATGTTAAAAAATAAGAAACAGAAAGGAAGGCATCAGCCTCATAATAAGCCTTTAAAAGCATATAATGACAAATTAACAATTGATAAAGCAAAACATAAGGACTTATTATCTCTATGTTCTTTAGGGCTTATCCCATCCACTTTTCATTCCTTTTATAAAGATCTTCAATCTAAATGATATCTATAATTTTCTTATTATTTTAAATAATTATTAAAAATTTTTCACTATATTAACACATTTTTTTAAAAATAATAATGCATAAAGTTGTTTTATTTTATTTAATATTTTAATTTTCTTTATTATATTTTAACATAGTATTATAATTTCAATTGAGTCATTTTGTACTGTTATTAATTTTATAATGAATATAATTTTGGTGCTAATCCAATTATCACTTACTAATATTTTAAACAAGTTGTTGTTATGCTTTTAGTTTATTAGTTCTATGATATTATTATAATTTTGCAATAATATGCATAAAGTTGTTTTATTTTATTTAATATTTTAATTTTCTTTATTATATTTAAAGTTTGTAATGTTTTTCTTTTACTTTATTATTTCTGTTGTATTAATTTTTAATAATATTATTATATTGTAAAAGGTTTAATTAAAAATGTTTATTCAATGAGATATTTTTTGATTGTAATATTTATTTCTCTTATTATTTTAAATTGTACTATGATTAACTAATTTCCACAGTATAAGTATCAATTGGATATTTATCTTGATTCCCAAGAGGGAGGGGGGGTGTAAAGTAAAATAGGTTAATTTATTGTTAACTTTGCCATGTAAATAAGTTAATTTTTCTTGGTTAGCATTTCACTTCTATCATTTTTTGGTGTGAGGGGGGGGTGACAAGTTGTATGGGGGGAGGGCATACACACACTGCACATACCGCTATCCACACTTATTGACACCTATGCATTTCCACATAACAAAAAACTTATAGATACGACATAATATTATATTATTATAAATAGCATATGAACTTCCCACGAAAAAAGTCGTAAGTATAGATACGACCTAGAGAAATATTTTTTTGAGGTCGTATCTCAAAAATAAGTTAAAAGTTTGATTTTTTTTTCAAAATTAATAACTTATTATTAAAGAGTATCCTAAATGATGAAAATATTGATCATCAGATCAAAATAAACATAAAAAACAGAATAACAAATTAAAATCTCAATCAATTTTGCTCGCCCTGAAAAGTTGATAAAATCGAGATACGACCTTTTTCGTTGCGGTAGGCGATATATAAAAATAAAATTATTGGAATGTGTATAATGTGTTGATGTTTTTATCTGAAAATTGAATGCTTTTCAAATTAAAAATTAATAATTTATGAAGTTTAAACTTGAAAACAATTTGAAATTTGATATTTCTATAATTTATACATATTTCAATCTCATGAAGAGAATCGTTAATATTTATAAATTAGTTTAGTTTGCTGTACATCTCTAGATATTTGATGCAATTCATTTTTAAGTTGTTGAAATTAAAATTTAAAATTCTATTAAAATATAATTAGAAATTATTAACACTGTTAGGAATCAAACAGAAATATTTTTACTGACCTGCAAATGCTGCTTATTATTATTTTTTTTTACATTGTTAGATTCTAGTAAACAGCCTAGTATTTTTCACCAGTATGAAATTTCTGTAGATTATAGACTAGTAATAACTTGTAAAATTAATATTATTTGTATATTAAAAATTGTTATTGCCATAACTATTGAAGAAAGTATGTCTTTTAATATTGTCTATATTTCAATCCTTAAAAACAAAATTAATTGTAATTAAAGAAGAAGGAGCATATAAACGTAAAATTGCACATGAATATCATCTAAATATTATAATTTATTCCTATTTAGAAGCAACTCAGATGGTCGACTACTATACAGAGGGTATGTCGTACACTTTTGACCTAACAACCACCGCTAATGAGAAGAAGCACTATCATTCTAATATTGTCGACCACATGTACAGATAATCTACATTGTATTGTTCCAACTCAATAGACGAGTGTCTCAAACATGCGACCAACAAACCTCAAATGGCCCTCAATAAAAATGTATTTTGTTCGAAAATATACGAAAAAATTGTAAAAATATTAATATATTTCTTTTGCATTTAAGCATGGTAGAATAATTATTATATGTCTATAGTATTTTATTTTTACATAAATCATTTGATTCCCGTCATAATATTTGAAATGGGTATATCTAATGTACAAAGGTAAAGTAAAATATACCATATCTGTTTCTGTCTAGAAAGTAGGTATGACATCTCAAAAGTACCATCCAGAGGCGAATTGTGATTCAAAAAGTATTTTTACTTTTGTGTACACAGAAAAAAAAAATAATAAACATCATTGCAAAAACACTAGCTTCTTCACTCCACTCACAATTTAAAATTATTATGGATATCACTTGAAATTTTTTTTCGGTAGTAAAAGCAGTATGAATGTGGTACTTTGTAATAAATAAAATTATAGATCGCTAAAAATTAATGATAATTGTGTATTTGAGTGTAAAGTAAGAAAATACATAAGTAAGTTCCCTTCCAAAATAAAAAAGGCCTTAGTGTATGCGTGTGTTGGTAGTAACCATTATTTTTCCTAATTTGAAATAAATCAAGTGCTGTAGGACGCAAAAAAAGTGGCGAAGACCATATAAGGCGCTCAAGTCGTGGAGTTTGATATGCCTGTTATACAAAATGTAAAAAAAAATTCATAACCGTTTGCAGTGCCCCCTGACGAATAGGTCAAATGCGGATTGAATTCTCAATAGTAAATACATTATTATTTTGAAGAAATTAAAGTTCTTTATAATTGTAAATTTCTGCCATTTTCTTAAAACATGAATTTAGCTAGTGAATTTAATACAATTTATTTATTGAATCGATATATTCGATTTTTTTTTTAATTGTCCATGCATCCAAACAATAATTCTGAAACTACACCTGGCTTTCGTCTATTGGTGGTTATGAAGTGGGTCGGGGTAGTGTTTGTGTTTCTGGTTGGTTATGTAATGTCGAAAGTGGACCAAGTCAATAGGTTTTGTTTATGTATATGATTAGTAGGTGGAGACTGGGAGCTTGGTTCTTGTCACGGCTACAAATACTATAATATTATTTAAAGCCCATAGACTGCCATGCTCTTGTCATAAAGTAATTTGTAACTATAGTAAGTTATTAGGTTTATGACACAATGTAAGGACTTCTTTTCATCGTGGTCTATGACTAAATAGAACATAGTTATTTCCTACTTTTAATCTTTCTGCTGTTTTATTTTGTGCTGTTGTCACTTCTTGATCTCTTTTCTATGGTCCTGAATATGAACACTCTCTAGTGTTCATCATGGCTAAATAAGATTTATAAATGGTGTTCATGATCTCGAGCTATACGTCTTATCAATGGGCATAAGCACGAATTATAATATACAGCAAGGGTTCTCAACCTGGGGGGCACGCCACCCTAGGGAGGCGTCACAAAATTTCAGGGGAGGCGTGAAAATATTCACATGAAATCACATTTCATCACAGAACATGAAAATGTTGTTTATGGTTATCTATATTTTGTTTTTTATTATTATTATTATTTTTTTTTTTGTTAGTAGGTATGCGATTATCGGTTATCATTGTGTAATAACGAACAATACTATTTTCAATAATCTGAAGAATATAATTAAACTATTATAATATTCATGTTAATACCCAACATTTTATAATTAAAGTCAAAATGTATTAATGTAAAAATATATATTTTGTATATAATATATTATAGTAGTGAGAAGGGGGGCGTGACCCAATATAACAGTATAAAAGGAGGCACGAACTTCAAAAGGTTGAGAACCCTTGATATACAGGATACCCAACGACCTATGATAAACAACCATTTTTCTGGAACCCAAATTGACTTGCAGAAATCAGCTGTTGCAAAGCACCCCTAGCGCTAGTTATCAAATTAGTGGCAAGATAATATAGCGCCAAATTTAACATAAGGCATGAAATTATAATAATTCATGGTATTAGGAATACAAATAATATAAACAATTAATATTCAATGATCAATGATACTAAGTGTCACTTATGTATTGTAAGTATAAAAAATTTAAATACTTCAACTGTAGGGAGTGAAGGCGATTTACTAATAATAAAACTAGAGGATACCTAACTCGCCCAGATCGTAATTTGTATTTAATTCTAAAACATTTAGAAACATATTTTTCAAAACATGCCACTTCTTGTGATGTGTTTGAAGATACATATAATGAATTTTTTAGCTTGAATATTGGTTTAAAGTTTCCTTGTTCAGAACATCAAACTGAAATATTAACAAATATTTTTTCACACTATATAACTATGAGAATGAGACAGTACTCTTACTTGGTGAATCAAAACACAAAAAAACAAAATAAAAATTATCTAAATTGGTTAAAACATGATTTGTTTCTAATTTAATGATATATACCTAGTTTGTAAATTGTAAGTATTTTAAGAAATTTG
>JAIPRM010000262.1:10157-21055 GCA_025469315.1 Stegophylla sp. TES_Ste_2020 | reverse complement strand
ACTTTGCCATGTAAATAAGTTAATTTTTCTTGGTTAGCATTTCACTTCTATTATTTTTTGGTGTGAGGGGGGGGCGACAAGTTGTATGGGGGGAGGGCATACACACACTGCACATACCGCTATCCACACTTATTGACGCCTATGCATTTCCACATAACAAAAAACTTGTAGATACGACATAATATTATATTATTAAAAATAGCATATGAACTTCCCACGAAAAAAGTCGTAAGTATAGATACGACCTAGAGAAATATTTTTTTGAGGTCGTATCTCAAAAAAAAGTTGAAAGTTTGATTTTTTTTTCAAAATTAATAACATATTATTAAAGAGTATCCTAAATGATGAAAATATTGATCATCAGATCAAAATAAAAATAAAAAACAGAATAACAAATTAAAATCTCAATCAATTTTGCTCACCCTGAAAAGTTGATAAAATCGAAATACGACCTTTTTCGTTGCGGTAGGCGATATATGGAGTGAAAACTTCAAGATCAAATATTGAAACTGAAAAATTTGGTGTTATATATAATGCAAAAAATGCGCAATCTATATTAGATACATGATATTTTTTTCCCCCAGATATAATTGGACATATATAGTCATGTACTAATATATATATAAATATATATATAAAGATTAAAGATGCAAGATACACCACCAATGTCCAAGAAATGGAGTCACATTTTAGTGCTTTGAAAATTGTCACCAAAGTACTAAAGATATATGATCATAAGACGATTGTAATATTGATATTATCAAGTGCGCTATATCTAAAAACAGTTTCCTATCTCTTTTACAGTAGAACAAATTCGATAAAATTCATGGACAAAAACTGAGAAAACTAGATAATATGACACATATTAGAAAAACAATTGATGATTTTACTATGAACTGTAAAAAATCATACTCATTAAATGAATAAGGTAACTATAGATGATAAATTGCAATCTTTTAGGGGTAGCTTATAAACAGTATTTATCTAATAAATCGGCAAAATATGGCATACAAATATTTGTATTATGCAATAGCATAAATTATTATTCTTCAAATCTAGAAGTGTATATAGGAACATAACCTCATAAACTGTACTATATATTCTACTGTTCTAATAGTACAATAAATATAACTTAATACATTGTAAATCTACAATACTAGATGTAATATCACTATGAACAATTGGTTAATGAGCAAAGTTCTTTAAGAAGATTTAATGGAAAAAAAAAACAAAATTGACAATATTGCATCAGGACAAAACTATAGACCATCATAGAAAAAATGACACCATAAATAATTTCTGCATATAATAGCACCAAAATTGAAATTTATGTGATAGATTTTATGTACGAAAATTATACTATTGCCAGAATAAGTGTATGTTAGCAAATTATTTATACTTTATTGGAGATTGAGGGAATAAATTCCCAAATTATTATTCAAACAAATACTAACAATACAGTGTTTCCTTTTAAAGATAACACTAAATAATTCTATCCAATGACATCGGATTGATATGCAGTTTTCGGGAAGCGATAAGGAATACCTAAAAATACACATTTTTCAATGGTTTTCAGATTTTTAACCATTTTATTGTGTGCATGCGCAACACAACTTGCATTTTTTTTTTTTAATAGAAACACCTACTTTTAACTAAATATTTGGATAATCCGACATTTTTCAAGTCAATTTGGGTCTTATTACTTTAACTCTAAAACTAAAATTAACTAAATGACAACCAGTTAAAATTTCAATTAAAATAATTGAATTTTTTAACAATTGCCCTATGACTTTATGAATTATCATGCAATTTTAAGAATATTTTTTGTATATGTAGATTTGCAGGCATTATTAAATCATTAAAATTTAATTTTGAGCAATTAATCAACTTCAATTACGCCTTTACTGAAAATGTTAGTTAATTTACTAAGGAAAAATGAAACTAACTTACACGATTTATTTATCATAACTTTTAATATTAAAGATTCAATTTTAATTATTATTTCTGTCTTTTATTTTTATTTTTCATGATACAAGTGAGTAATTACTAGTAATCTCTAAGATTATTAAAAGATACTATGAGAAAATACTTGGGAGTTTTTAAATTATATTTTACCTAAATAGATAGGTGATTTATCATTAGAAACTAGGTCTAATGTTTTTTTTCAACAAGATGGAACACCTGCTCACAATGAATTGTTATAAGAGAGCATTTACAACATAAATTTAGCAATCGATGGATGGGTACATATTGAGCAGTAGCTTCATCACTAAGATCTCCAGATCTCACGACATTAGATTTTTTCTGTAGATATTTGAATAATGTAGTGTATTGAACTCCACCTTTAAATATTCAAATCTCAAAAATAAAATTGTAAATGCTTGTGCAGAACTTCAAAAGGAACAGAAATTAGCAGCTACTCAAAGAGAAGTAATACATAGATTTCAATCATGCATGGAGAATGATGGACTAAAATTTGAATAGTTTATTAGATAGTTATTAGAAATTGTTTTATCCAAATAAATAATAGAAATAATTAAAATTATAAAAATTATATTAATTTGTTTAATTTTTTCTTAGTGAATTACTCAAATGTATGAAAAAGGTGTAATTGGCATTATTTAATTCCTCAAAATTAAGTTTAAACACTTTAATAATAATATCTGCGAACCTACAAATACAAAAATTTTATCGACCTTAAAATTCTAGGATGATTGATGAAAAATTCAATTATTTTAATAGAGACTCTAACTCGTTTTCATTTGACTAGTTTTGATTTTGGAGCTATGGCAAAAAAAATCAATTTTACTTAAAAAGTAGGCGTTTCTACTTAAAAAAATGCAAGTTGTGTTGTGCATGCGCACAATGGAAGAGTTAAAAATCTAAAAACCATCGGAAAATGTATATTTAGGCATCCCCCCTATCACCTCCCGAAAACCGCATATCAATCCGATGTCACTGGAAAGAATTATTTAGTATTACCTTTAAACGGAAATATACTGTATATATAATATCACATTAACAATTTTTCAAGAGATTGGGAAGAGAATTTATGAAAGATCATATACAGCATTGTATATGTACCATTCCTACTGTTGAATTGAAACAAAGATGTCAATAGGGAAATATTTCAATATTTAAAAACTGCAAGAATCTCTACCAAGGACAAATGATAAATGTTTATGTGATAGATCACAAGACAGAATAGTAACTAAGGTCTATACAATGTGTGTAAAACTTGAATGTCAGGACCACTTAATTGAAGTTTGCCCAGAACACTATGATGGTGAACAAAATTACATATTTATTATATTATATTTTCTTAGTAATTACTTAAGCTTTAAAAATAAATTTTTATTATTTATAACATTGATCCAGGTTAATAAAATAAAATACAGTTTTAACATGCAATTTTATCTTATTTTTTTATATAAATTCGACGGCACGGAATATTATCATAAATAAAATTATTAGTCTCACCATATAATGCATAGAAATAATATTTTTGGAGATAATTTCCAAAGTTCTGATACAATAAGTATTTTTTTCTTATAGTATAATGAAAAACCATGAATGATATAATGCTATAAAAATATATAAATTTTATAATATTGTGTATAATGTGTTTTCATGTATATTGTGTATATACATAAAAAAACACAAGTGTTTGGATTTAAAAAAAAAAAATTAATAAAAATATTTTTTTAACTACTCTGTATACTATAAATTCCCTTTGTAATATTACCATAGGCTCAGACTTCATAGTTTTTGTTTACATATTTATATTTAGATATTAACTACTTTGTTGTGAATCTAATTAAATTTCTGATAATGATACCAAAATCTTACATCAGAATTATTTTCTACAAAAATATATTATTTTATTTAAAAATAAACTAAAATTAAATTGAATTTCACTATTTAATTCTTAAAATAAATCAGATTCATCCAAAAAAAAAACAACAAATGTTATCTTATGTACAAATTATAACACAAACTTATAGTGGGGTAAATATTTACCCCATATGACCAAATGTGATTACCTAAAACTGGGCAGCAGGTTAGACATTCAAAAAAAAATAAAAGTTAACAAGGTTCATAATCAGCAGTAAAATCAATTTATCAACATTGTATTTTTAATACAATGTTTTAATTTATCTTTTATAACTAACTTCTAAAAAAAAAATTATTTTTATAGAAATAATTTGAAATGTAGAGATTAATTAACAGAAAAAAAAATTTTAATTTAAGTATAATTTTTATAAAGAAATCTTTGTTCAAACCTTCTTTATCTTGTTCGACGAATTCATTTTTAGGGAACTCAACATCAACTGTAATAATAAGATAGCCATGTAAGTTATTATTTTCATAGTTTGGCATGCCTTCGCCCTTTTTACGAATTTTCGCTCCAGGCCAAGTTACAGTATTTTGTTCAATAGGAATTTTTCTACCGTCTAATTGAGTAATCTCTGTTTTGAAACCGATTAATGCATCCTAAAAATGAAATATTATTTAGAATATATATATTTAAAACATAATACAACATAAATGTATAGCAAGTAATTTTCTTATAAAAAATTGTAAGAAAAAATGTTTAATTAGTAATTTTTATTATGAATAGCTAGGAAGTGAATTTTTATGTAATTACATAATTTTAGTAAGTGTATTATACAGTATGTAAATTATTTGGAACATCAATAGTTATGTTTCGAATTATAGTGCAGATATTGAAGTGTAGTTTTGTGACTTATAGCCTACCTTTACACCATGGTTAAAAAATATTCAAAATTCAAATGGCTTTAATTATATATTTTTTCGAAAATCCAAAATAGCTATTTTGTAAAGTTATTTATTGGTAACACGAAAACCATTTTAAATGAATGAAAGTATTTTATATTTTCAAAAATACAATAAACTGTAAAATTATACTGTTTTTAAACTTTTTAATAGATAACTAATAATATTCCAATAGGTAATGTACACAAAACACATTAATATTTTTTATTTATTTTTATAAATTTTTAAAATATCTACCATAGTATACACAGTAAATAATTCAATTTTATAAGCCATTTAAAAAATATGGGAGATTATGTTAGTTAATGTGTGCTCCTAACACACAATGTTCATTTCATTACAAAGATCATGAGCCTAGAAATTGAATTATGCATAGCAGTCTATGATGGATATTTATAAAAATAAATAAAAATATTAATGAATTATATGAACATTATAACCTATTGTAATATTAAAACGTCATCTAAGAATCATCATAGCCAATCTCAAATTTCCCAACTTTTCAGGAGGAACAAAAAACTGTTCAGTTAAAGAATATGTAAATGTTAGTATACCTCTACACAATAATTCATTCTAAAACGTGTACTTCATCTTTTAAACAATTATTTTTGTCAAAAATTCATTTTTACCATAGCCATATCAATAATTTCACTAAAAATTTGTAAATTTGGTCTTAATAGATTAGTATTATAGAATATTCACACTTAGATAGGCCTTGTTATTATTACCAACTACTTCTGTTTTCACTAAAAATTCATAAATCATCATAATTCATATATCAAACAATTTTAGATAGTTCATGATGACATTTTGATTTTTCATAACAAATATTGATGGTTAAACCTTAAAACTAATAATATAGTCTTACGCATCTTCACAGCACAAATATATTGTTAGATTACACATTCAGTATATTAAAATTTTTTGAGATTGGCCATGACAGTTTTTAGGCGACTAATTTAATTGTCTATTAACAAGTTTAAAAACTATACAATTTTAAAATTTGCTATAATTTTGGAAAATTTAAAATACTTTCAATCATTCAAAATTGTTTTTTTTCAGTGTTACCAATAAGTAACTCTTACAAATAGCTACTTAGGAATTTTTCAAAAAAAAAATGTTTTGAGATAATTAAAAAAATATTAAGTGGTTTTTAATTTTTTAACCATAATAAAAAATAGACTATTATTCACATATATTATATTTCAAAAAACGACACTTCAATATTTGTAGTATATATCAAATTATAACTACTGACTTTCCAATTAATTTATGTATTATATATGAATTGTGATAAATGTGAAAAGATAAAATAGGTACAAAAAGAATATATATATATATATATATATATATATATAATGTATCAGTCTAAACATTTAAATGAATAAGATTTTTAATTATTTGATGAAAAAAATTATTTAAAAGAAAACATTACCTAAAACATGCGCTTAATAACATAAAATAATATATAAGAGTTAAAAATTATACTACTATGAATATTTAATTACTTGTAATGTAATGGTCAAATTAGTGTACAAATCATCTCCCCGCCTTTCAAAAACAGAATGAGGTAATGTTTTTATTTTGAAAATAAGATCTCCGGGTTCTCCATCGATATGAGGTTCACCTTCAGCTGTAAATTTTGTTTCCTGACCATTTTTCATACCTGGTTCTATTTCTATTTCTAACATAGATTCTTCGGTAACCATTCTAAAACAAAAAACATATTAACTGATATGAATAGAAGAAAATTAATTAAATAAAGAAATCTTACTTCACATTTGGACATTCATCACAAACATTTTGTTGCATCATCTGAAACCTGCCAGGACCCAATTGCTTGGTTATCATCTCTTGTCTACAATTACACTGCCTCGTACCTTGAGCTGGTTTAATAACTGGCTTGTTTCTTGTAACCTTAATAATCCAATTACATTTTCAGTACACTAGTAATAATAATAATAGATCAAAATTGAGAAAATTAATACACATATACCTGCACAAAGTTTCCATTATATAATTCTTCTAATGTTACTGTCAAGTCTAGAACTATATTTCCACCTTTGGGAATTTCCTTGTGTCCATTTGAGTCATCAAAATGAAAACCAAAGTCTCCAAAGAAACTTGCAAATGGATCATGAGTAGCAGTTTGACTATCCTTTTTAACGCACGCTTCTCCACATCTATCATAATCTTTACGCATTTTATCATCAGATAACACTTCATACGCATCTCGTAACTTTGAAAATTTGTCAGCAGCCAGAGGGTCATCTTGATTTTTATCTGGATGAAGCTGTTTAGCCATTTTACGAAATGCAGATTTTATTTGATTTTGATTTGCTGAACGTGGTACATTCAATATATCATAGTAATCACTAGTTGTTGCACTATAATTATAAAATTTAAAAAATATAGATGAAAATTCAAATACATAGGTAATAATAATGAACTTGAATAAAATTTAGTATGTATTGCAAAATATAATTAGTTTGTCATTAATAAATTATCTACTGAAAGGGAATCCAATAAATACTCTATTAATATACTGATTAGTTATTGATATAAAGTGAAATTCTAATAATTGTAAAATCAATACAACAGGTTAAATATTATAACTTTATAACCTATAATTATGTTACAAGTGAGCACATAACCAAATATTAGTTTGTATTTTAGATTCTAATTGAAGTAACGAAGCTGGTGTTTTTACAATATTTATTATTATTATTATTGTTGTTATTATTTTTTTTTTAACACTTTTTCTTATAGAATTACTTGTCCAAAAGTTTCAATCAGCATTATTTAAATCAGAATATGCCTCAAAATGGTACTTTTTCAAAATTCTCAATAGTTTTTCAAAATTTGAAAAAACCAACCCAAAATTTGACAAAAATGTCTCTAAAACTTTTTTTTTGTAATCCAAACTTAATGAAAATTTAAATATATATAGACAATAATATGAGAATGTACTGGTACAAGAAAATGTTTAATATGTAAACACTTTTTTCTCATCAAACAATTTTTTCCCTTTTCTCTGTTAATAGTGGAATATAAAACAGGCTGAGTAAAATACAATTTTTTTGTAATAACCAACCTCATAATTTTTAAACAATATTGTCTTGAATAAACTGAAGCTCTGCTCAGAACTGCTTTATTAAAGAAATGATTAATTGTTTCTTTAAAATTCAATAAACCCACCAAGAGCATCTTACACAAGGAGTAATAAATACCCATAATAAGAAATATATCTAGATTTTCAATTACTATTTTTTACTATATTATAAATTTTTAAATTAAAAAAATATTAGAGCTTAAAAACATAAAAGAGATTTATACAGTATATCCATGTATATTATAATATACTTACACTAATAAAGATAGCAAGACAAATTTTGTATTGTAAACCTTTAATTTAAATTTTAAAAATTATAAATATATATAATTGTAATAGATATTGAAGATCATGATTAAATAATCATACAAATAATTGAAAATTTACAAGTTTATTTAAACTTTATTGATTTGGATTATCTACTTATATTCACTTCAGAATGATTATTAACAGCTCAAATAGTTCATTTTTAAACAAATAATATTTTTTTAGTTATGTATATATCTTTATTGTCATCAGTTACTTTTCATCAACCATAAACCATAACTAGATAATAGAAATGAATAACTTTTTTCAAATAAATACAAAAAGATGTTTATTTCAATTAATTTCATGCATATGATTTGTGGTGACAACATACAATTTTAAAATTTTAACTAAGAAATTTAAAATGTAAAACTATAATTAAATTAGGCATGGTAAATAATCTATTTACGATAGAATAAATGTATATTATTGCACTATCTTATATACTTAATACAATAATATATTTTTTCTTCGCTTTTCCTTTTATTACCAATAATATTTTATGAAAATATTGACATAAGCGATGTACCAATGCAAAACATTTCAAAACTATGATAAACAACAAATTATTGAGACCAAGTTAACAAAAGCTAAATAGTAATTAAATGCATATGTAAATATTAAACATCTAATTAAATATCTTATAACAAAATTGCTAGATAAATGTAATTACTTAGGTATTAGTCATTTTCTTTTAACTAAATAGTAAATACCTATTAAATTAAATTGTTATGTACTACATATATTTTTGAAAGATTAAATAATTTATATTCAATTAATTTTCAAAATTCTAAATTTATCCCACAAAAGGTCAAATTTTTTTCAGTCTATCCTCCACTATTGTTGATAATGAGTCAACATTTCCCCTATTTTTGATTATTTTTTTAGCATTGCAATTTTTCTAACAATTTTTTTTCTCATTAATTATTTTTTTTTTCTTTACTTATTAGATAAAAAAAAAGTATAGACAAGAAAGCCGGACATACTTCAAAACATGGATATTCTTCGCTCCTTGGCTCAAATACTCTTGGTGGGTGTGTAGAAATTTAAAGAAACGATAAAGCATTTCTTCAATTAGACAATTCTGAATGAAGGAAGTTAATTTAATTTATATTAATACAATACAGGCTTGTGCCCATTTTGTACCATTTGTGAATTCTAGCACCTATTGAAAATATTTGCAAAAACTACTTATTGTTGAAAATCAACATCATTCTACATAATTTAAAGATACTGTAAAGGTAATTAATTTAATTTTAGAACATAATCAAAACAAATATAATACACATTATCTCTAAAAAAACTCACAATATTGTATTTAATCCCACTAAACATTTATTTATTAGTGTATTATCAGCACTTTTAGATTGTTGTGCCTGCTGTTCTTTTATAATTTGACTATTAAACAATTTAATCATATTCAAAATATGCTTTTAATTATTTACATAACCTAATTTTATATCACAAATTTAACAAACTTGTTAAAATTGTAATTCAACTAAAAAATTTATGAACTAAGTAAAATATGTTATCATTAATTTTTTTAATTGATTAAACGAAAGAAGTACCTACACTTAAAAGCTAAATATTTTTGATTATTTAATAAAAGTAGGTAAGTATACTCGTGCTTGAGTTGGAAAAAAAATAGAAAGGAGGCGCATAAGTCTAAAAAAAATAGCGTCCCCAAAAATTGTAATATCTCATTTACTTGTAAGGATTTAAAAAAAATTAATACGAGTGTGCTAAAATATTTAAAAACTAGAAAGGGTACTCATTCCTCCCACAATTCAAGCACTGGGTTTAATACAAGTTTAAGGTATACTGCATTACTAAATCACTGGTAAACCAAATAAGTGGGGTACTAGTAGGTACTATATGATAGCTGTGAATTTAATAGAAGATCAATCCTATGAACCTACATCTAAAATAATTTTATGTTAACAATTAATATTTAAATCAATATTAATAATAAATTAAGTTTTGGCGATGAGGACTATCAGTCATTTTCTGCATAATTTGGATTTCTATATTACATATATTTTTTTTTTTTTATGCCTTATCATTTACAACCACTGTGAAAGTCTTTGTGTTATTTTTATTAAGCTATTTACATGTGTACCCAGGAATATGTCATAGTAAAAAAAATATTTTGTGAAAAAATGAATAGTCAGTGTAAAAGACAGTCACAGATTTATCTGAAAACAGAATGTTGTTATTTTTGACATGCTAGTGAAGGTAAACCTGGCATAAGGGATGAGCACGATATAGATATGACTAATTATTAAGACATGCTGAAAAAGAATAATCATCATTATTGAAAAATATCAAACTTCATTTCTAAATTTTAATTTTATCTAAGTCCATACAGATATAAAAAAAAGATACAAGAATATATGGTAAATTACAAAAGTTCATTGAAAAAAGATGTACCTACCAGATGTTTCATTGTTTAAACTTATTTGATGGAAATTTAATGTACATTACTACCTACTGAATGCATTATCAACTACCTATAACCAAAAGTCTAATAATTATGATTTAACTAAGTATAAAAAAAAAAAAAAAGCCGGACATACTTCGCACGATGGGTGTACTTCGCACAACGGGTGGTATTCTCTTGACGGGCGTATTAAATTTTAAAGAAACGATAAATCATTTCTTCAGTAAAACGATTCTGAACAAA
>JAIPRM010000262.1:0-10057 GCA_025469315.1 Stegophylla sp. TES_Ste_2020 | reverse complement strand
AGAGGCGAATCCGGTTTAAAAAAGTTATTGATTGAAACTTTTGGACAAGTATTTCTACACGAAAAAGTGTTAACAGAAAAAAAAAAAAAAAGAAACATCATTGTAAAAACACTAGCTTCTTCACTTTGTTCAGAATCTAAAAGGAATGATGGGTGAACACCAATTTATTTCTGAAGTGTTTCATAATTTTTATGTAACATAAAAAAAAAAAAATGAAAATTTAAATGATTCACTTATAATTAAAGACCAGATTTATATGTTTTTACATATTTTTACTAGGTCTATGTCTTATGAGAGTGAAAAATGTGGACGATTCGTTTACTTCTGAGTTCAAAGAAAAAAGGTTTTTTTGCATATTTAAAAATATTTCATGGGTTGGAGAATATTTAACCCATTTAGCATTTTTGGAATATTTTGTAAATTGTGAGAAAAAATTTATATTACGATACCCAGAAAATTTTTTTTTGAACATTTACAATTTTTTTATTATATATAAATATAAATACATATAATATATTATAATACAATTTTGCAAAAGTATACCTAACTATAATTAAAAGAAGCCAAAGGAATATTGTTTTTTTATTTTAAATATGAATTATTATTTTATATTCCTAGTCACTTTAATGAATTCCATCATGCAAGTGTAAACCACACTTAAATAATTAATATTTAAGGATTATCTATTGTTAAATAATTTGTTTTGTTTTATTATGTTTTAATATAAATTATTATTTGTTATTTGTTGTTGTGACTTTAATGCTTAATACAACACTTAGTTCAAATATACCAAAGGAATATTGTTTTATGTTTTAGTATTATGCTATTATATTATGTTCCTACTCTTACTGAAGTGCAATAGTATTCCTTTATAATACTTAAGGATATACCTCACTATTAAAAGAATGTTGTAAAAAAAAAAAAAAAAAACATAAAAAAATGCATATTAAAGCATATTGATATTAATTGATTATTTTTGCATATTTTTAAGTTTTTTTAAGAGAATATTATGAGAATATATTAAGGTTTTTTAGAGAATATTAGTATCATATTTTAGGTATTTTAAGAGAATATAAATCCGGTCTTTACTTATAATGAATAAAAAATTATGTCTCATATGTTTATAATTTTTAATTCTTTTTTTATTATTATAATCATCTGTTAATAATTGAATAAGGAGTAAGGATCTCAGTACCTAATCATAAGGCTTTTATTTTTTTTAATAAAAATAGAATATTAAAAAGCCGTACATACTTATTACAAGAAAATTTTAAAAATGTGAAAAAAAAATTTTGGACATTTCTCTAACAATTTTTTTTCTCATTAATTATTTATTTTTTCTTTACTTATTAGATAAAAAAAAATAAAGTATAGACAAGAAAGCCAGATCATAGATACTTCACACCATAGATGTTCTTCGCTCCTTGACTCAAATACTCTTGGTGAGTGTGTAGAAATTTAAATGAACGATAAAGCATTTCTTCAATTAGACGATTCTGAATGAAGGAAGTTAATTTAATTTATATTAATACAATACAGGCATGTGCCCAATTACAATTTTATACATTATGCTACATTATTCACATTTCTTTAAATATAACATCCTCTAATAATAATAATAATAATAATGATAACATTAACTTAAAAGAAAAATAATTACTTATATATATATATATACATACATATGAACACGTTTTTTTAACAAAATAATAACAGATCATAGTTGCTAAAATAAAAGGTGGGGTCTGAATTGGCTATAAACATAGAACGCCGAATTGGTATATTTAAACCGTAATTAGTTGAGGATGTAGGAAGATTAAAAGGGACATCGTTTCGGATGTTATAGGCAGGGACTTTTAAATGGATTTGTGAAAGTAAGTAGGGAGACTTAATTTGACCATTCAATAACTTTTTTAAAAAGTTAAGGTTATTGGTACATCTACGATCAGCTAACGTATCCAGTTTTAGATGCTGGAGTACCCGTAAATAGTTATGTGGAGGGCAATTGATTTTTAACATATAACTAGCATATTTCAATTATTTATTCTGGACTCGTTCAAGCATTACGGAATTATTCACAGTATGAGGGTCCCAAATGACAGAGCCATACTCAATTATTGGTCTGACAAGTGAACAATACAAAGCTTTAATGGGATACACTAGTTTAAACTCATATGATACCCGCGTGACAAAATCCAACATTTTAAAGTGCTTTGCAGCAAATATACTACACATGCGAGTTAGAACTAAGCGTTGGACAAAGAACCAAACCTAAATCGGTAATAGATTCATCAACCGATTTTAAGACTGACCTACTAATTGTATAATTAAATATAATAGAGGATTTTAGGTGTGAATAAGTCATAGAATGGCATTTGGAAATATTAAACTGCAGCCCTAGCTTATTTGCAGCCCAAGAAATCATTTTATTTAATTCATCTCAAAGAACAATGCAGTTATTGAGAGAGTTGAACGATAAAATAATTTTATATCATCCGCAAACGCAAGGAAGCGGACATGTTTTAGAATGCAGTTAACACTATTTATAAATAATGAGAATAACAAAAGGGATGGGTGATAATAATATAAAAAACAATAATAGTCGTCATTTTCAACACATACATCAAAAGTATCTGACCCGAAAAGCAAAGAATATCCGTGTTGTGAAGTATGTCTGGCTTTCTTGTCTATACTTTACTTTACTTTACTTTACTTTACTTTATTATTTATTATTATTATTTTTTTTTTTTATCTAATAAGTAAAGAAAAAATAATAATTAATGAGAAAAAAAGATGTTAGAAAAATATCCAAAATTTTCTTACGCTAAAATGTTTCTCATATTACTGTCCACCTATATTTAAATTTTGATAAAGTTTGGATCAAAAAATTATGGTTTCCGTGTCTTTTTTGTTAAATTTTGGGTAATTTCCCTCCCATCAAAAAAAAATGAAGAATTGAAAAGTTCATAAAATGACCTCTAAATGTACCACCCCAATCTAAAATTACAATGAATATTATTTTTATTAATTTGTAAACTGTAAACATTTTTTGGAATGAATACCTATTTTTCGAATGACAGAGAACCATTTAACAGATTTAACGCTTTTTGTTTTCATAGCAACATAACAAGTAATTACTTCTCTTGTTACACAAACACGTATCTTTGTAAACAAAAGTAAAATGTATGCAAACTTACACATTTTATAATTACCTAATTGATAATTATTTTACTAATGTTCTTTCTAACAATGCTAATTTCAAAATGTATTTGTGTGAGAAGTATTAAGTTAATAGTGACAAAATATATAAGTCAATACATTTTAAAATACCTACTTATCTGGTCCATTTCGTTAAAAATCAAATAATTTTTAATCACCTTCTTAGTAATTTGTATTCTTAATTTTAATTGTAGATAGACATGGCCGCCCGCAGGAATTTTATCAGGGAGGGGCATGATAATTCAAAAACCAAAAAGTACTATACCTATTACAGAATACTTCAGAATTTAATGTTTATTTATTGCTAGGACTGTGACTGTAGAAAATTACATTTTTTTAGATGTTTATAACACATAGGTAGCTTTTTGATCTTGTAACTTTTATTTTGTATTTTTAACGATTTTAATTTTTTGTAAAATTAATTTGCTTTTTTAGTTCATTTTATAATATTTTATTTATTTATTTTTTTTTTTTTAACAAATTCCGTGAATACACAAATATTTGTACATACACCTAATATTTATATACTTTCATAAATAATATCATCTAAAGTTTAAAATATATTTTTGCCAAACTTTACCTATAAATGTATTACAGCATATTATTTGAATTTGTACTATTCCTAACCTAATTTAACTACAGAATCGGAGTCAAATCAATTTAAATTCAACAAAACTTTTATAGTAATTACTTTTCACAAATTACCACCTTAAATAAATTAAATAGTTTTTATCTATGTCAAATAAATACTCGAATAAATATGAACATAAACATTGAAATACAAATTGTTCTTACTAATAATATAACAATTTCTTAGATTTTTAAATTTGTGATTTTAAGTACATTTGTTGGCATTCTACGTGAATTATATACAACATTGTTTGACATTTGTTATATTATAAATGCATTCATTAAAATTTAAAATAAATAAAAAAATTAATGTGATTTTTTTTTTTTTTTTTGCTATATTAAATGTATAAGTTTAAGTAGTCAAAATGAAACATTCGTCTACAAGTATACAATTATAATAGTTAAAAGGACTTTTGGAAAGTCCAGCGGGGCAAATGCCCATCTTACCCCACGCTAAATAAATTAGAAAAATAATATTTTGTATATTTACTATTAAAAGCAAATTATTCAGTTTTTTTTTATCTCCTTAAAACTGGTATAATTTGACTTAGATACTTAGTTATAATTTTCTCACCAAAATTATCCATTTGTCTTTTGTTTTAATTGGGATTTAGTAGAATTTACATAACACAAACAATGTTTCAACCTAGTTATAACAGTATTTATTTGTTTATCGAAAAAAACAGGACAAGCCCAATACAGTTATACATAATCTCAGATGAATCTTATTAGGTATCTTATCTTAACTTCAATATTGTAACTGTATAAAGCTTAGGAAATTAGGTATTTTATCATTACAAACTAAGTAAATGAAAAATAAGAAAAAAATGTATTTAATAAAACCCATAAAATAATAAATTTTAGTACTTATATACCTATCTATATGCTTAAAAGTATAATTGTTCAATTAAAACGGATTAGCTTAATTCATTCAATGTATAAGCTAAATTATACCTACTTAAGAAAAATCTTTTGCATAGGAGACACTCTAGGTATAGTTAGTTAACACATAGTACCTACCTAAATAATGATTATAATTCACAACATGCAATAGGTAAAGCACTTTTATTGTAATGAGTTTTTAGTATGGTTAGATAAAATTGTAAGCACATAACTCAATAGAATAATTTACATATTATGCACTAATAATAAACTAGGTAATTCCCAGTAATAAAATATTAGGATGTAAAACAGAAAAAAATTTCTAAAATAATATTTTAAAACCAGATTAGGTACGTAAGTATTTACCATTTGGGATATAAATTTGAAATAAAGTATCAAAATACATCCAGTTACTAGGGATCACTACAATGAAGAAAATTTATCGATTTAATACCCATGTAAAAAAAACACTACTTAAATATATATATATATATAAAGAATTTTACTTCGTGGTTTTACACTTTGCTGTATTATTTGACAAATTGATTTAGACTTTGAGATCAGTGGAGAACTAATTAATTATTGTACTTACTGAGAATTCACCAAAACGATCAATATCAGCAAGAAATTGCAAGTGACGAATACAACTTGACTCAAAAACATTTTTGTGGTTTTTGCACGAGACAAGTGTAGACAAAAGTACGATAGAAACAAATGGGTTTGTCAACGGGTAACTCGAAAACGAAAAACAAATAAAATTACTCGGTTATTATTGTAATTTTTAAAAATGTTTTTCGTCGCTATAGTCTTATCTGACGTGATGGTTAATCGATAGCTAAAGGGCATTTGGCTCCATTTTTTAACGCGTACCGCTAGACTGGCCGAAATTTTATATATTTTTCAAATTATATACACGTTCAGCGTTGTGTAAGCCTCCGGTTTGATACCGTAATCACAAGTAATGTGGGCAATCCTGATTGGCCGGTCATACTTCCCTAGTCAATCCGTATCACCCAGGAAATTCGACAGCGAAAAACGTTTTACAATATGAACGCCAACGTTTGAAACGTTTTATGCTGAAATTCATAAAGCGCTTGATAAGATAAATTAGTGAAAATTAGTGGTAAGTGAAAGATTATATAATTAATAATTTAATTTATATTTAAATTTGAAAGCAATTGGAAATTAGATAGCGATGGACTTGGATTGTGGAGTGAAAACAAACTCAACCGCGGTTTTGATAATATTGGAACGAAATAAACCAAACTGCATCACAGTGATTACAATGTTTGAAAATGTTTATTGCATTATTGCATAGACATAGTAAGATATCTTATTATGTCTATAGTTTATTACGAACAGTGGTCTGAACTTCTCCGTTAGAAAACGTTTACCGCTATCGTATTTCCTTAAAGAATAAGAATTAAGATCACTCCTCAGAACAACGGTAGCGCGCAGGTACAATGAACATGAATCACGAATAATGGTTCCCGCGCGCTGCCGTTGTTCATGGCGGGAACCATTGTCTGTAGTTTAAGACAGTGACTCAATCAGGATTTTTTCAAGAGGAGGGTCTATACTTGTTTGATTATAGACATTTCAACTAAAGAACAAAATCTGGTACTTATAAACACCGCTATCAGCTTCAACTAATGTAACAGAAAGTGTAATTAATATTTGTTATAATTTAAAAATATTTGGAAATACATCAAGATTACAGAGGTTATTTATTTCAATAGTACTTTTTTTTTCTACATTATTGTCATTCAAATAACGATTCTATAAAATTACTTATGATTTTACTCGATCAAAATCGTCAACATTAGTATAGAATAAAATTCAACGAGTTCTTTTAATTTTAACTTTCATCGCTAGATTACGTAATTATTTGCAAAGAGAATCTCAATAATACCAAAAAATAACATCAATATTTAGTGGCCCAGAATCACGTTAACTAGAATTATAGAATTTTGTAGCTCTAAAAAACTATGAAAAAACAATTAAAATAAAGCACCAAAAATCTTACAAAAATAACAAAATAGCTTGCATTCACGGAAAAAGAAAGTTACTAAAAATGTTTAGTTAAAAAAAAAAAAAGTGGCTAAAATAACTAAATTATTTTACCGACTTCTTATTAATTTGTATAGTTAAAATTGTCAAAATAAAATAGTTAATATTATAAGCAAGGCTGACGGAAGCTATGGACTACGTGGGCGATAACCCAGGGTACTGAGCACAAAGGGACGACAAACTGACAAAAATAATATTTTGATAATTTGAATTTTTATTCATATTAAAAATAAAAATTTTAATTTTACTAATGCTGACAAAAATTTGAATAACATAATTAGCCCTAAAAACCTATAAAATAAGTATGCATATATACACTAAAAATTACGGAAATATTCCCTTAAAATATGTTCTAAAAAAAGTAAAGTAAATTCTAATAATCATTTTTCATGAAGTTGGTAAAAGTTGTTGGATCATATTATTTTGTTGTTAATTGCCGAACCGTTGAATACCATGAGTGTGTTTAACATGTCCGTTTTCACATGATGTAATATTGTAAATCGTTTATATATTATGTAATCTTTACTTCACATATTTTACAAAAAAATATATTCCTATCCAAAGAAAACACACACATTTTTACCATATTTGAATACGTAATTCTTGGTCCGAGTAATGTTTAAAATGTTCACTTTTTGAATTATATTCAAATAATTTAAAATTCAAAAATACTAAAATCAATAGAATGAACACATTACGCAATATAACCAATTATTTTTTATATACGTTTAAGAGTATAATTTTATGTAAAAATAATGAATTCAGTCAAAATGATAACTTTCAACGGTTGTATAAAAAAAGTTTACGATTTTCGAGATTTTTTTAGTATCGTTGTTATACATATGAGTATGTTTGTATTACATTTTTAGCTCTTAATATCCTTTCATTAAAATTTTATGAAATAAAAACTTACCTGAAAAAAAAAAATTCAATTTTTTCAAAATTCTATACCTACCTCAAAATTGGTCAAATGTTTTTGAAATTTTTATGAGGTATGCGCGTGACTATTTTTAGTAGTTGGTGAAAGTTTCAACTTTCTAACTCCATTATTTTTTTATGTAATGTTAAAAAAATAAAATTGAATTTACAAAAATTCGGGATATGACGTTTTTACCGTTTTTTGTAAAGGTAGTCAGGCATGAGCTTAGAAAACGTATTTAGAATTTTGAAAAATGACCTCCCAAAAGTACCAACTAAACAATGTTTCCAATCTATAGAGTTATTGATCAAAACTTTTGAACCACTATTACTACTCGAACTCATGATATGTCATACATACGGAAAAGAAAAAAACACACATATTTGTAAAACCAATACATTCTTTTCTTTCGATCAGAATCTAGAACTCCAAAATATGCAAAAATATGCCTAATACAATTTTGTACATAGAATCGTAGGTTATGAAACATATCTTAGTGCAAACTAGCTATTTTCTGAACCAATTAATAAAAATATGTAAATGCATACAAATGTTGGCCCTAAACATAATATATATATATAATATATACAAAACATATATACATTATTATTTTTTTTTTTTTTTGATTTGACATTTAACATTTTTAAACTTGATAAAATAACTAAAAAAAAAAAAACTAAAACAAAAAAAAAACTTTGTATTCTTTAGGCAATAGCCATTGGCCAGTAGGAATGAAATTATAAAACAAATATCACATAAATCTTATAAAAATTCGAGTATATATATTTTAACTTTACAAAATTAATTGATTGTTAAATTTCCTGATCATGCAGGTCTATCATATTTATCAGAACTTAGAAGAATGAATATCTTTTATAATATTCATTGATATCCTAAGAGTCAAAGGGATGTATTGGTAATTTTTTGAAAAACCGTACATTTTAGTGTCTCGAAGAGATTTGTCGGGACAACGGGACCTCTAGTTAAAATACGGGACGTTCCCGTATTATACGGGACATCTGGCAACCCTAGTTTAAGTGTATATAATAATATTATAATGTTCACCAAGAAAATTATTTTATTTATTTAACTATCGAGCCTTGATGATGCTCATATATTTTAGGCATATAATATATCATTTATGTACATATAAAACGTCATGTCATCACACTAATGATTTACGAATTTCACTCACTATAACATTTGTACAGTGCTTGTTGTGTTTATGATGGAATATGCGTGAAAATATATACGACTTTTTATATTTATATTATTAACTTCCTTCGTTCAGAATCGTTTAATTGAAGGAACTATTTATCGTTTCTTTAAAATTCAATACACCCGTCTAGTGTATCCTATCACACGTGTGAAGAACACCCCAACGAGTGAAGTACATTTTTTTTATGATTACATTTTTACGTTAGTATGATCAAAGAAACAGTCATAACTTATCTTTAATTTAATTTTATATAATACGCCATATAAAATAATTTACATGTTTTCCGGTGTGCCTACTATTTATTAATGTCCCCAAATTAGGATGTGACGTGTATACGTAATTGCCACTCCATTCATTTTTTTTTCCTCGTCTAGTTTGAACCGACATTTTTATTTTAACAAGGCAACAATTCTTCACACGATAGCAAGCGAAATCAGGGAGTCGCAAATGGTGCACATATATACGCTATGAAGCTTTAATGCTTACTCCAAGATAATGATATCTTATTTCCAACAAAAATTCCTAAAGTTACAATGAAGAAAATTGCATTCTTATTGTAAAGAATCAGATGAAATTCCGATTATTTGTATTTCTTTTGCATAGTTACGAAATTTGATTATTATTTCTGTACCAATTTATACTGTTTTATTTCTTCTAGAATACAATTTACGAAATTTCTTTTATCAAGTAATTGGGTGTTCTAATAAGATTTACACCACGCCCCCCTACCAGATCCTCGAGCCTCCCAAGGTGCGCAGCACAGTTTGGGAACCGCTGGTCTAGATAGTTTATTGTAGGTACTGTTTATCACATATTATCTAGATTTTAGATAATTCATATATTTTAGATTCTGAACGTTAGTGAAGAAGCTTATGTTTTTACAATGATGTTTATTTTTTTATTTTTTTTTCTTCCTCTGTGAACACTTTTTTGTATAGAACTACTGGTCCAATACTAGTGGTAATGGAACCGGCCTAGTGCCGCGACAGCACTCGATTCCAGCCCGGCACTCCGAATTTTTGCATTTTTTTTTTTCTTATATTATTAACTTCCTTCGTTCAGAATCGTTTTACTGAAGAAATGATTTATCGTTTCTTTAAAATTTAATACGCCCGTCA